>JAHWLF010000419.1:0-14474 GCA_024679295.1 Phytophthora parvispora
GGGCGGCGGAGAGGCTGGCGACGCGGGCAACGCGGGCGAACATGGTGCACTTCCTCGAAGATATTCGGGTGTGCGGCGGAGCGGGCTCGGCCACATACACAGCGGCGCGCGATTGGGCGGTAAATGAGCGGGTTTCGACCAATAAGAGAGCAGAAGGACACGCTGCGATTTGAAGAGAGCATTTTCTAGAAGGAGGACTTGCTGGGTAAAGAGCGAAGTGATCCAGTACCTGGTGGTGTGGAGTTATTGATGTTTAGCTGTGGATGGCGAGGATGAGAACGTGATGTTACTCTCGAGTTCGAGCGAGGAAACCCCCTTATTTCGCTGCGTTTTACGTGTTGATGTGGTCCTATTTCAACGGGTGGACGCTAAAGCTCCACGGTCTCACCCGTTTTTAGGGATCCATCCAAGGAGGGGAAGAGTAGATTGAACCTCCCATGTTAAAGGCTGAAGAGACTGCTGCGAGAGCCCAACGCGTACGTTCTCTAGATCGTGGGAGGGACAGATCCCCGTTAGTGGGGACGGTTGTGATAGGAACTGGGAGAGACAGAAGATAAAAGGCGAAGCTGAGCCATCCCTTTGTGTATTTTGTTTTTCATGCTCGCCGGACTTCGTAGAGGTAGACACTGTCAAAGTCTGGGGATGAGACGCCATCGACTTTGTGTAGCAGCTCGGTCTTGTCCAGTGATTTCGCTGTCAATCCCCAGCGAGATAAAAGCGGGGCGATGGAGCGGTTGATGCTGCGCAATTGGTACGTGAAGAAGAACCTGCAGCACGTCGACGCACTGCACCGGAAGATCAGGGCGACGGTAGCGATCACCTTCTCGAAATCTGCAAGTAGAACAATGTGCTTCGCGTGAGACAGAGTCTAAGCATTTGAACGGTGTCGGAGCGCGTACCTTTAGATTGGTAGAAGCAGTCGGCGGCGAGGATGACTTGAACCGTTTTGAAAATGGCGATAACGTCGTCCGAGATGTGCATATTTCCCCAAGCCATTGGGATGAACTCGGCGCGACCTTGGAGATCATTCAACTTTATATTGGCTTCTGCATTCAGCTGCACATCGGCGGCGTCGGCTCGGTCAGTTAGATAAATCTTCGTGGCTCCGCAAAGTCCAGCCAGAATGCCCGGGAGTCCTGTGCCACAGCCCAACTCCAGCACAATTTTGTCGCGACAAAGCTGCTCTGCTTCGCGGGCGATAAATCGAGACAATAAGAGGGCCGACGGCCACACGAAGAGTCCGTAATGTTTGTCATTGTCTTCGTTCGCTTCGTCAAGGTCTCGAATGAGCTCAACAAGGCGCACTTCGACAACCGAACCCCCATCAATGCGTAGCCGCTTTAGTTTCGGCTCTCCAGTACCCACAGATTGTTCATCAACTGTGTCGAACCGGTGCGTTGCTGTTGCATCATGGTCGCTAGACCCTCGCACGAAGCGGAGCGTTCGTCCCGGGGTGGCCATCCGTGCTGCGCCAGTCGGGAATACGGGACGTGAATTGATCCGCAGCCCGTAAGTTGGACCACTTCAACGTGTATCTTGAAGCAGATTCACGACTGCGACGGTTGGAACTGTCGCTGATAGCTTTCGACCAGCAGGAAAAGTCGTCGATCACCAATCTCCGATGGAAATGGTCGACAGAATGGACTCGAGCAGCTTCGAGACGATATCCGTGCAAGAAAACGAGATGGACGCGACCGACCAATCGCTGGGCACGACTGTGATGCTACCGGACGAGAAGGATTTGCTGTCGAGCCAGGTTATCGTGGACTACTTCACAAGCGACGGACCACGAGGCAAGAGGCCGGACGCTAGCGACAACGAACCGGAGAGGAGTATTATGGATGAGAGCAGCGGAGACGAAGAGCTTCGGGCGTCCGGAGAGACTGGAGAGACATTAGTACAGTCGCCTGACAACGTACCTGAGACGAAGAGCCATTCACATGACGATTTTGAAATGGAGAGCGCGGGTCCGCAAGTGGAGAGACAGGGGGAAAGGTTAGAAGGGATGCTAGAAGAGATGCTGACTTGGGAACTCGCACTCTCATTGCTTGTGGTGATATTAGCACTAGCGCATTGCATGTGGATGTGGAACATGGTGGAACTGAGCGCATTGCGTCTGGATGGCGGGGACTAGCTTTTGCAAGTTTTTGCGAAAAGCCTTGTGCATCGCAACCACTTTAACTGTTTGATGAATATATGTATTTGCCGGTCAGCAGGGCTAGCGCAGGCAAGCTTCAATCTGCTGCTGCATTCCTGCGACGTGTTGAGCTGGGATAGATTTCGCCCCGGCTAGATTCGGAATGGCTCGTGCTGCTTCGCGTAGCATGGTCAGCTGGGTGGCGTCAAAGAACCCGAGTACTTCGTGAAACGACGTATCTAACACGAGCGCGCCACGAGGTTCTTGCATTTCACCGACAGGAGATGCTTGCTGAATTTCATATTCATCGTCATCCCAATCGTCCCACGATTCAGCATCTGGACAAGTCGAGCTACTTTCGACAGGTTTTGTTTTTGTGTCCGGTATCGCTAGATATTGTTGTCGGCGACTGTACAATTGGGTAGTGGCAATGGCCACCTTTGCTGTGTCTCGCTTACCTATCTTAATTAATCGCAGCCACATTCGCAGATATATCTCCACCAAGCTGCTGAAGACTGCTTCTTTCATTGCCTGCGCAGTGGGAAATACTGTAAGACACTGCAGGGTTCTGTCAACTTCGTCAACCTCGTCAGAAGGCGATAAATCTGTTTTCGAGAAACGAAGAATACCACAGAGGCTTTCCACGAGCAGGAGTTGGGCCTCTATCCGGCTCAGTGTGATCCACCGGAGCATGTCGTCACACATAAGCCATGCCAACGTGATCCGTTCGAGACAAAGCCACCGAGAACTCCACGATAAATCATCTTCGTGAGGCTGATCCATGTTGGTTGTAGTGGAAGTCACATTTTCGACATGGGTGACCAGGTATTGTAGTACTGAGACAACTGCAGGAAATATTGGCACCATGAATATGCTGAAGTGTCGGTCCAGCGAGCTCGTATTGCTTGCAGGTGTATTCGGCGCTTCCGTCAGCGTTTGTAGCTGCATGGTTTCAGGCAATTGCATGTGAACTGATCGCAATGCTCCGTCCAAAAGGCGAGTGATGAATCGTGGCGAGCCAGCACATGTTTCACAGCTGAGGAATGCAATAAGTTTTGCTTCCACTTGAGCTACGATGGTATCCACACCGGTGGTGCAGTTTTTCGCGATGGAATCCAAAGCGGTAAGACCGCTCCATGCAAAATTCCAGTTCGCCGCCAGCCTTTGAGAAAAAGCACTCTCAAGTCTTTCGCTTAGAGCTACAGTGCCTTCTTGTTGATACCTCAAGTGCAACATAATGTACTTCATACATTCCCAAGGCCACGATGATTCCGCGGACGGTATTCCAAGGTGCGTCGAAACTAGGAATTCCAACTGATCCGTCCAAATTACTAGCATCATGAGGCCAGGAAGAACTTGGCGAGAAATTCTGCGGAGTTCAAATTGTGTGGACTCAAAACCCTCTTTCATCTGCGTGATGCACCCACTGAGGACCTGCTGCCAGAATTCGTCGCACGAGCCAGGAAGACCACTTTGTTCACCGTTCTTCTCGATCCATTCGCCAATAGCGTGAACAAGCGACAAATGGACCAAATTGTCATAAGTATTTTCCATGAGAATACCCGGCTGCCCCTCCGCTTCATTGGTGCCTAGAACCCACGTGACTGATTGAGCTTGGTCATGCACCCAGAAAAACGACTGCATATCAACAAGAGAGCAGGATCGCCGATTGTGAAGTTGTGATGGTTCAGGCTTCCATTTCAACACTTTACATGCTTCACATCGACACAACAGCAGACTCTCACCCAGAACGTTCACAAGGGTATCGATACTCAGAAGCCGGCCCTCTTTTTGTTGCCAGCAAATGACGCTTTCATCATTTCGCTGCTTGGATAGCGAAAGCAGCATCTGGATTATCAGTTTTAAGGAAGCCTCGCCAGCTACTAATAGCGTGTTCGAGACTTCGACATCACTTGCCCGGTGTTTATCACTTTTCGAATACTGTTTAGCCAGCGCCAGCACAACGGCGCTACTCTTCTGGCGAACACTAGACGCGATGTGCATGACATATTTCTCCAGCGTCGGGAATACAAACTTCCAGTGCTTCAATAAAAAGCTCGACGGAAGAGAAGGAACCATCCGAGCCAGCACGTCCAGCAAACCTTCAGCTTCGAACGAATCCAAAAGATCTGCCTCTTCAGCATTGATGACACTATCAATCTCAATGTTGCCGCCTCGGTTGATGCGGTTGAGCTTGCTGATCACCTCCTGGAAGTTGAGTAAGCGTGTTGGCTCTTCGCATAGAGAACCATATCCCACCAAACACTGCGCGGCAAGCTGCCGAACACTGAGCTGGTTGTGGCGAAGGCACTGATACATCGTTGGCTTCAGCGTTTGAACTAAGCATCTCGGCAGCTGAGTTAGGGTGTGCCGTTGGTTGGAGCCCAAACGATATCTCAATGCAGGCTTGCGAGGAGCACCCAAAACGCCCTTGATGTCATCCTTAACCTGAGAAACTTTAGATTCCCCTTCACTTGCTAGTTTATCAACACTATATTCCGTTTTGATAGAGCACAGCGTAATAGAAAGTGCGAGCAACGCGCCCTCACGCTCTGTCCAAGCGGTCACCTGGCTTTTATCAACGCTAACACTTCGAGAGCCGATGGCAATACAGAGCAAGCTGTCCATATACTGTTCAATGTGCTTTTGCGACAAGAAATCGAATGCAATAGCGGCAGCTGTCCTGGCACAATCTTTTCGAATAGCGGACCACAAGTCCGTCACTCCAAGTAACAACAGGTGAACTGCTTCGTCAAAAAGCTTGTCATCTTGCTCTGATAGTTGTCCAGAAAGCTTCGGCTTGTGCCGCAATGACACCTGGAGTATTTGAAAGGCAAATGTCAGGAGACGCTGGCGAGCTCGAGGATCTTGAAGTCGCTTCACGACGCGACTGAGCGTGGATAACGTAGCAGGATCCCACTTACTCTTCAGCAATAGTCTAAATTGTAACAAACAAACAAACAACCGTGATTCAGATTCTCGGGTTTTCTATGGAATCCGACATTTTTTTTTCCCATCATATACCCATGGATAATGTCGATACTGTCTCCAAGCTCGGTCGATTGCTGGACGTCAAGTTGCTCCCAATGAGTCAGTGTCTGCTGATCGACATCTAGGACCACTTGACCTCCTGCAGACGCTGCTGTGGCGCCGAATTTTCGGACCGATAAGTACAGTAGCAGGTCCTCCAATATGGACTGCGAGCTGTTTCGTGTTCGGGCGACCTCGCAACTCGGAAGAACCGGAGGCTCACGATTCAGAACAGCAACATCAAGGCCATGCTCGCTGCCTGGCGATTTTTGAGGCTGCAAAAACTGGCGAAGTGCTTCAATCTCGTCCTGAGAGCTTACAGCTAACAAGAAATGCTGCGCCGAAGCCATGAATCTCGCAGCGTCTTTTTAGTAAGGTGCGACTCTTTGGAGGAATGGGGTCGGCTCACGAATTGGTGGTTCTAAACATACCCATGGAGCTAACGTACATGATCAATAAACGTTTTAAGCATGGGAGTTTGAGACATAACTATTCCGTCACCCAAGAATATTTAAAAAAAAATAAAGTTACGATATAATGAGGTAAAGTCCGAGTGGAGTGTCTAAAAAGCCGTAGTCGTCCACAATGTGCCTTTAAGCATCATCACCGTGGGACCTTCTTCATACTTCCAGTAATCCTTCGCAAATCGCATATATGCTCGTTTTGAAGGTCGTTCTCTTCGCTGATGCCTTATCCGGCGTAAATCTTGAACACGTTTAGAATTGGGGGGTCAGCCGAATAATTTCTGTCGAGTACGTAAAGGACGTTGCGAGCAGCTACTGCAATTGACCCCGTGCTACTGTCTGGACCGCCTGCCAGGTACGTAGTTACCATTTTAGTGGAGAGACTAAGCTTGCGGATACAGCGATTTACCGCGTCAGCGATGTATAGATCACCACTGGAACCGACAGCGACAGCCTGTGGGATATTGAATCTCGCGGAAGTACCAATGCCGTTGATAAATCCGGTTGTGGAAGATCCGGCCAGCATTTGTAGCTCACCGCCTGAAGTGAATTCAAACACTTGGTTATTACTCGTGACGTAAATATTGTCCGACGAATCGATCGTAATGCCCCTGGGGCAGATTAGACTCGTGCTGAAGGAGCTGGCCACGCCGTTCGAGGTGATCTTCGTTATTAGGCTTCTAAAGTAATCCGCGACGTAAACATTGCCGCTAGAATCCACGGCCATATCTTGGCATTTAAACGCGGAGCCCGAGCTGCCGATGTCATACGCGAGTATGTAGAGCGTACTTACTCTACCGTCCGTGATCTTGCGCACTCTGTCATAGTCACAAATAAGTAGATCGCCGCTTCTACTGAGAGCAATAGCACCTATTCCATAGAACCGAGCCTCTAGCAGCGCACCATCCACGTAATCCCTTATGCTAGGACTACCAGCGTACACGATCGGCTCGCTGCCTTCGGTTAATTGGAGAATTGTAGCATCGCCGCTAAAGTAAATAGCTCCGTTTGATGCCACAGCAATTCCCCCCTCCTCATTTCCATATTGGCCAGATTCCGTGTATAACGACACAACCCCACCGGCAGTTCCTGGACTATTGGAGGATGAGGCACTAGCCGAGCCAATATCCGCTGACGAGGATGACTCACCTGGACTAATAATGCTGGAGTCATCACCCGCTGACGGGGCTGACACATCCGAGCCTGTGCTCGATCCACTACCCGTTGACGATGACGATGAACCTGAGCCAGTATTCGTGCTCGAATCACTTCCCGATGAAGATTTCAAGCCCACAATGACCACCACCACAACGCCAACGACAATGAGGACGAGGACCGCAGCCCCAATCCTCTTACACAATCTCCAAGTCGTTCGAGGGCCCGATTTTGAGGATTTCACCGGGGTATCCTTGCCCAAATCTGGTCTTACTTGCTTAATACTTCCTGCCTTCGTCACGTATGACGGCCGCTCTGTTCCAATGCTATCATGGTCAACTTGGGGTTCAAGTGCATGGGGCACCTTATTGGCTCGCGCTTCAATATCTAGTTCGTTGTTTGCATTGTCAACACGACCGGTAACTTCTACCGGAGTTCGCACCGGCTGCTGACTCAACAATGATTTTAACGTCGTTATAACCTTTTCCATGGTGGGTCTTTGATCTGGCGTAGAATCGCAGCACTGAGTGATGAGTTTCCAAGCGCCATCGCTTATCAATTGCACATCTCGGGATGGAAGCTCGCCACATAGCTTGCATGTCCGAAGTTCTTCGTCGCTTGAAATATCTGGATACGGCGATTCGCCAACTAGTGCATGATAGAGCGTCATTCCAAACGAGTAGACATCGGATTTGGTGCTCGGCAACATTCCTTTTACACATTCCGGCGCCAAGTAACGCACGGCATCCGTGATTGCAATTCCCGCAGCCGCTGCTGTACCATTCACGAGGCGCCGATCCTTCATCGCACTCCAGTCGAAACTGCGATCGAAATCGCAAAGTTTAACTTGAGTGTTCCCCCAAACGAGAATGTTGTCACACTTCAAGTCTCCGTGGATGATGCCGATCGAATGCATCTTCGAGACCGCTTGGGCAGCCTGCGCGAGTATAGTGAGGCTGAGTGTGGACCGGCTGATCTCGTCTTGGCGGAGGAACTTATCTAGCGGTCCCTTGTCGCAAAAGTCCATTATGACGAAGGGGGTTGTCGTGAAGTAGCATGCACCGTAGAGACGACAGATGTGAATTCTTTAGTGGCCCTCTCACTGGCACCGTGCCGTGAGACTCGCTGAAGGAGCGTCATGGCAAACCGACGCACGCAAGATGACTCGGAGGAGAAGACCTCGGGATACGCTGTCCCTATATTCGCGCCTGTGGTCCCGCCGATGATCACGTCGATCTCGCATGAGGAGTTGGTGAAGTGGCGTGGACTGCGACGCGAGTATGAAGCCAAGATGCGTGCCCGAGTGCGCATCTCTGGTGCGTCGGACTTCTTAACATTATCATTGAAGATTTTGACCGCCACGGGGGTACCGTCTTTCAGCACACCTTTGTAGACTTTGGCGTCGCCGCCAAACCCAATAAACATCGACATGTCGATGTCGACTTCGTCTTCCGTGATGTACCAGTCAGGGAGATTGCTAATCTCATCTCGAACAGAGCGGCTTGAGCTTGCCCACAGCTTTTCTTTGATAACGCTGACCACGCCGTCTCTAGTGTCCAGGGTGCTCTGCATTGTCACGTCATTACGACGACCAAGGCGAGAGAAAGTTGCGAGGATCTCCTTCTGGTTGTCGGGGTCGCTCATGGCCGTCATTGCGTCAGGAGAATCGACAAATTCCATGTACCGCTTGTTTCGATCATCAGCCTGAACTTCGCTGTGGAAGGTGACACTTCCATCAATGGAACATTCGGTAGTGAGGCGCTCGACAAGCTTTTCTTTGGTTTTTTTCGCTTTCACGCTTGCATTGTCCACTTCCTGGTGAAATACCAGCTGCTTGAGAATGTTCTTCTTGGAGTATTTGTCCACGACACGATCGTAGTTTTTGACCTCTGCCACAAACCTCGTGATCAGTTTCTGCAGTCCGGCGGTCAGTTTGTCTTGGTTCTTGACGCGTTCCAGCATATCGAGGGCCCAGCGGAAGTCTTCCACGTCTTCGATGATATTGATCTGCTGCGTCTTGAATGCCGACGCTTTCTCTTCCAATCCACTCAGCACCTGGGCGACTTGTAAAACGATTTTGCCAAGTTCAAACGCGCTGTTGACAACAGCACCGGAGCCTGGGAGGACAATATTTGCAGCAATGACCGCAGCATTCTGGACTTTGTCCATCATAATTACTGGCTCTTACAAGTTTTCTCGGAGTTGTCAATGCAAATTAGACCTGGTTGTGTCTGTGTTGCTGTTCTGCGTTGGTTTTGATGAAGAAGGCGGTCACCCGATCAGTTCTGTTTACTGTGGGGATAAAACATTGTCTCCGTTGGTATTTTAGGCCGGGACGTCGCAGTGCCACCATTACTGTAGTTAAAATTAGTTGCAGGCGAACGTACAGATTGGACAGCATATTCACGAAAAAGTCTCCAGCTTGGCCACTCATCCCATCAACGGGATGAAAGCTGTTGAACTTGGTTTATTTCCTCGTTGAGGGTGAAGTCAATAAAAAACCAAAAAAGCGTGAAAAATACACAATGCAAAGCGCCAAACTGGACACAATAATGCCAGACCGTAACGTTAGCTGCGGACAGGATTCAATTGACTTCGTGATCGGTGAGCGACGAGTACTTAAATGCCCGCTTTAATTGCCGGCGTCAAAACATTCCTGACACCCTCCTTCACTGATGAAGTCAGCCATAGCATCTCGAACATAGCTGAAAAGCGCACTTGCGCATCGATTTTTTTACTGGTAATAATGTGTCTACGCTATAATCTGCACTCTTTCGTGTCATTAATTGTTACGCTGAGCTGGTCGCTGCCATATAGAGCGCCCACGACCGACTAAGACCATCGTCCATCCTAGTCATCTCCAGTTTTGTTAATGCTAGAGTCTTGTTAACCGTGGCGTAGTTCACATACAATAACGAGAGCCAAGGATTGCGCAGATTATCGTTGACAATATCTGGGACTCTTGAGAGAACTTGGCTCCATTCTTCCCTTACAAATTCGTACGTGCGCACGTACTCAGTCACAGGCGACACCGGGATCATCTGAATGCCGTGAATCGCATACTTCTCAGGGCTGAACCACGTTGCGTAGTTCACTTTATTATCAAACAAAATTCCTGTGACTTTGTTGGGTCGGAACATCGCAGGCTGCGCACGATTCGTATCTGTCAGCAAGAAGTACGTCTGGATTGCTCGCGCGTTAATCTTTACCATCAGTCTACCAATTGTAGCAAGTTCCTCATCCCCAGTCACCTGCCCAAATAGTGCGACCCCATAGTGAAAATTCATATCTTCCGATGAACTCTCTTGATCCTTTCCGTCAGCGAACGACAAGACGCCATGCGAGTACGAGTGTCCACGAAACCAGTCGAAGCTGCGGAATTTTGTAAAGTAAGGGTCGTCCCACGACGGATTTGCAACATCACGCACAAGGAAACTCGCCATGCGGTTCAACTCTGCTATCGCAGACCATGTCGGATCAAGCTTATTGACGATTGCAGCCGTCACGATCCAGTATCCATAGTGGTAATGATGATCATTGTACATTGTGTTGCCAAAATCCGCATTCACGTCGTTGAGAGTGAAACCCTGGGAGCTTAAAATCCCCCGATATACCGTGTCATATTTCAGTGTGTACTTCCAAGCGTTAGTCAAAAACGGAGCTAGAAGCGCTTCCAGCTTGGTGAGACAGCGGTGCAACAATTTTTCCGCGTCGAATCCCGAACCAACCACCGATGGGTCCGCAGCCATGAGGCACAACGACGCGTACTTCTGCGCTGCTTTGCCATTGAAGTAGTAGCTGCCGCCAACGCGGATCTTCCAAGTTGATCCAATATCTTTAATCAAAGTCTCTTTGATCCTGTGTTGTTCTACATCGCTTGGTGACGGCGCACGAGAAGGATAAAAGGAGATTGGGATATCTGTTGTGTCCATAAACCTCCACATGGGTGAAGCCGTCGTAGTCATCAATGCCTGCATTGGTCCTCTTGTTGTTGAGTACGCGGTGACACCCTCCACTGCAACTGCTGTCGATCTGTCCAGTGTATCTACATGGTGAATCTGTGCATAATGAAACAACCCACTAGACCCTGTGCACGAGCCACTCGTTTTCCACAAATAAGCGTACGTGTTTGCATCTTGCGCTTCCACGTTGCCTCCTTCCAGAATACAGCCAGCAGTCTCGTCAAATACGCTTTGCTTTTCTGGGTTTGGGATCATCGCCACTCGCACAGTTCCCGAGAACGAGCTCGAGCTCACAAAACTGGAGAATCCACCGAGTTGTAGCGTGACTTCAGACGAAAAGTAGAGTGCCCATGTTTGTCCATTGTTGAGCGTAAGTACAAAGCGACTGTCTGTGGCTGTAAATCCCGAGGCAGTCGACTGACCATTGACGGTGAGAATGGCGTAGACAGTGTCGATGCGTGGGGTAAGCGCCGCGTATTTCGCAGTCACGAACGCCATTCCGCTCACGAGAGTAGCTTCGAAGCTGTTTTTGCCGTTGGGGCCAGCCTGAGACTTAAAGCGCACTTGCACACTCAAATCGTCCCAGTCAAACACCTCAAATACGGGTGGAGTCGTGAATTCCAGCGCCGAGAAGGTGAAGTCAGGGACATGGCCATGACGATAAAACTTCTCAGCAACGCCATTACCCGATCGCCCGCCGCCGAATACTCGTGTCGGATACGGGTAGCTAACGGTGAGGCCGTAGGGTGCCGATGTGAGCATCGGCTGCAGCGAATACGGATTTGCCCAGATCGGCTGCACCCCAGCCTCTTGTGTGGCAGCGATCATGTTGCCCCACCAATTGTTGGTCGGAATGGGGCGAGAGCCCACAATGCCTGGCGCCATGAACATCGGCGGGAGGAACGTCTCCTGCTCGTCCGTATAGGGGAACAAGGTCCCGGGTGGGGCTTGAGCATCGAACAGAGGCTTGAACAGGGTGAGCTCCGGCTCGGCTTGAATGGGGTGGCGCTTTTTCGTGAGCTCCACGGCCACATAGACGCTCACAAACACCGCGAGCGAGACGAGGAGCACGCGAAGTTCCCATACCCGCAGCGGAGCGCTCCCGAACTGGCGGCGAACCACGCGACGACCATCCAGAAGCGTCTGGTTCTCGTGTGCAGGCTGGGACTGTTGCATGATCCCCCCTAGGGGCTCGACAGGATACAGGAAGCTGCTCCCGATGGGCGAAAACGAGAAGTGCGGAGGGCTGCAATGCTGCGCACGAGCCAACTTCAACTAGACCAGCCGTTACCTGTAGTGGTTTCTGAACTTGGATCTGAATTTGGTAACGGCAGGCATTAGTCCAAGGCTCGAGTGTTCTCATGCTGCTGCTAGTACACAACAGCGCAGATTGGTACTACGAGTTCGATGTTGCGGGTGACTGTCATTTGGGTTTTGCTTGCACGAAACCCCGTTCAATCAGATTAGGTATGTTACAATGTGGACCTCTCTCTCAGCTTACTCGCTGTCCTCCGACGTCCACGGGTCGGAGACTGCGTACTTGCTGTACCCTGGGAATTGCCAAACCTTCAGCTTCGTGTCTAGACTGGGGAACACGGCAGCGATCTTCTCCGTCAGCTGCTCGTACACGAGTTCATTACCTGACGAGTTGAAGTGCAGCCCGTCGGAGATCAGCAGCGCGTCTCGAGCGGTCTCGTTCATCGCGTTGAAGTACGAGTTCAAGTCGAGCACTGGCACGCCAATACTGGCGCCGGTTTCCACACACGCTTGGGCGTATTTCTTCGACATCGCGTTCGTGCGGTCGATGGAGCCGTTTTGCGCCGCCGCGAGCTTGGCTCTGGCTGCATCGTTGACGTGTGGAGGGGTGATCAGCAATATGTCGGCGGTCGGCGCTGCTGTCCAAAAACCGCTGACGATTTTCTTCAGGTTGTCCTTGTAGTCTTCGATCGAGACGTGCTGGGCCGAGTTGTAGCCCGTTGCCAGTGCTGCGTCGTTGGCGCCGAACCAAATCGTGATGAGCGACGGCGACCTATAGACGCCCTTCCGGATCTCGCGCTCGATCGTGGGGGCGATGTCCTTGAAGAACCACTTCGTGTTGTACCCCGGGAGACCTCGATTGACCACGTCGGCCGTGCGCGAGTACTTGCCCTGCAGTAATGCGGCCCATCCGCTCTTGGAGACATCGGTGCCGTGCTCCGTGAGCGAGTCGCCTGTCAGCAGCACTACCGGACGCAGCTTGGGCTTGGTGTCCGCGAGAGCGATTGCCAACCAGGCGACGACCGCTGCAGCGACGATAACGGCGACTACAACGCACTTGGCGCGGAGGGATAGCAGCATGGTCTCGGCCGCAAATGAGGTTGTGAGCCTCAATGGCCGGAGGGAGATCCACGATGATGCACGCACAAGGGACCAGAGGATAGGCGATCGGTGCGGCGGTCATCATCTGCGACGGATTCCAGGACAGATCGTGCTGTATCGTTTACTCGCGGTGGACGCAGGGGATTCATTTGATGCGGAGATAACTTTTGCATTGGTGGTGGTGGTGGTGGGGGGGGGGGTAAGCTTTGCTTTGATCGCTCACAGTGCAGTGGGTTATTGACCTTGGTGAAGAGAGGTCTGTTGGCAGGAAGGCAGGAAGCTTGACACGCACCGAAGTTTCCGTGCATCCCTAGCTCCCCCGATCATCCCTTTGACATGGCGTTCGTCGTGCAGCACGACGGCGTAAACGCGTGGGTGGACGTGGGCACACTGTTGCGGCAAATCTCCAAGACACGATCCTGAGTTCAGTCCACCCTGGAGGACGAAGTTCGTCACGAAGGCCACGGCAAAGCGACCACAGTGGTCACCACGGACCACCTGCTCGACTCCAAGCAGCATCGAGCAAGCAAACTCATACTTAGAGCATTTACGAGCAAGAAGCTTACATCGAGTACATGTCCACATGTATGAGGCGACCAAGGTTTGGACGAATGCAAAAATCTCACAGACTGGCCAGATGAGCCGCAGCGTCTGCGAAACATGGTCCACCTCAGCCGCTCTCGTGCAGCAACAGTTCGCGCCAGCATGACCAGGAATGCACTTTTATTCTCGCTGTTGTACAGCTTCATTTTAGATCAACTTCAACTTCCCTACGGCTCCGCTTTCTTGGGCGCGAGCTTCTCCATGAAGCTTTTGATCTTCTTGGAGGGGTCGTCCTCGGGCACCACGTCCGGGTCGACGAGTTGGCGCAGGCCATCTGACACGAGGTTGAACTGCGGCTTGAACTCCACGCCGTACGGCTCGATGAGGCTGGAGCCGTCGTCGTGGGCGGCGACCTCAAGCGCGTCGCACGCCTCCAGGAACGTCATCGCGTCCAGCTCGTCGTACGTCAGCTTGGTGGCCTCCATGAACTTCTGGATGCGGAAGTTGCGCGCCAGCTTGTTCACCGTGATGTTGTCGGGCGACTGCACCAGCTCCGTGTCCACGATGTTGATGCCGATCTCCGTGTCGCTCGTCATGCTGCGGCGGTTCCAGTTGGCCGAGCCCAGCGAGACGTACACGTCGTCCACGATCACCAGCTTGCTGTGAATGTAAAGTTGGCGAGCTTCCTTGGTTGTGTACAACTTGAATTTGTCCGGGTAGGCTTCTTGGATAGGAGAGACCATATCGTACAGGTACTTGGCGTAGCCTGTGTACTCAGCCTCCACGGTACGTTGCATGATGACAATGAGGCGCTCGATGCTGGGC
>JAHWLF010000420.1:0-14138 GCA_024679295.1 Phytophthora parvispora
CGACGGCGCGAGTACGTGCAGCTGCCGCCTCAGCAGCGTCAGCGGATCCACCAGCAGATGCCGAGGAGACCGCAGTCGGCTGACCGCATCACCGACAACGACATGATGATGGCCGGCAGACGGCCATTCCACGACGCAGACCTGCCGCGCGACCGCCGCGGACCGGAGAGTCGCGCGGTGTACGAGGAGCTGGTGCCGACCCCCACGGGAACCAGCATCTCACAGAACAACGACTACGCGAACCTTTCGCCGAACGGAAGAGGCAGCAACGCCTCGGATGCCGTCAATGACCTGCCACCGAATAGCAGCACCCACCTAGGCCGACCGCGACCAAGTCTCCCTGTCGAACGTCCGCAGAAGGCGAAGCGGCCGCGACCTGATGAGACGTCGACACCTCCTGCTGGAGCCACGATCACGACGGAAGCACCTGCAGCAGCAGCAAAGACGACCAATGGTAGACCCAAGAAATCGGCCGTGGATGCTGCCGCCGTAGCGTCACCGTCCGAAAGAAAGGATTCGGACTCGCAGCCCAAGCGCCGCTGCGGACGCAAGAGTATGAACTATTCGTCCGAGCAGAAGCGCGAGCGCAACCGTGCCGCGGTGAAGAAGTGCCGACAGCGTCAAGCTCTGAAGTTGGAGTATCTGCAGCACAAGGCCGAGTCTCTTGCTGCAGAGAACCAGGCACTTTCCGAAATGCTCGTGAAAAACACGGAGCTGGATGAGGAGCAGCGCTCGTCGTTGACGCGCGGCATTCAGATGGATATCTTACTCAAGATCAAAGAGATTTTCACGCAGAGTCTACCCAAGGACTTCGTCCTGGACGCAGACTCAATTTGGGACCTGAACTCTGTGCTGGCAGTGTCGATGCCGTCGCGCTGCTACTACGGCATCGAGAGTATCAAGGACTTTTGGCGCACATCGCTGCGCATGCGCAACAAGGGCAAGATCCGTTCGTTCTGGGCGTGGCTATTCCGCTTACCACCGGGCGACCGTTTCTCGGAGTTCGACATCCAGCCCTTCTCGCCGACCTCCAACCTCTACTTTATTTCGTGGACGACCAAGTCGACGCCGCCGCTGGCCGGATCGATGGTGATCATGTTTGGCAACGGCCACCGCGTGACGCTCCACGTGGAATGCTTTGGCTGGCTAATTTGGCGCTACCTGCTCACGAACGAGCCGTTCCCGGAGCCTTCGATGGAGTGACGAAGGCTGGAGGAACTCGATCATATCAAGGAATATCAAGCGAATATCAAGGAAAGGCGGAAAGTGGTGGCGCAACTATTTCGACTTCAGAGTGGGAGAATGCAGGCAGTGAACAGAGAGTAAGAGGCATGGCCTCATCATTTCGAGGCGTGTTGAGTGTCTGTCACACTAGTGCAAGTAATTTTTTAGCTAACCGAATGATACATTTACTATCACGCACATTTGGCTTCACGGGTTTTGCGAAACGACTTCGAGTATTTCGGGTTTTGGAGCTATCCTTGGTGTTGGCCGCGATTCCTGTGTGCCCGCCGTAAAGCAGCAGAACTGCGGCGCAAAACGAGGAATGGATGGCCAGCGCTGAGGAAGACAACAACGGAGGTGAGGCCGGCGGAGATGCAGGCGTAAAAGTTCCACCACCGTCCGGTGCCGATGCTGCAGAGATGGAGACGCCAATTACTTCTAATGGAGAAGTCGATTCGCAATCGCTGTCGCCGGGGACTGCAATCGAGTCGAAGGCTAGTGAAACCACTCCAACTACCGATGGTGCACGTGAAGCTGCACATCCACCAGCGAGCCAAAGCGAAGAAGGTGAGTCTCAACCTGGGCGAACTGAATCATCACCACCACCGCCAACCGCAGCAGTAGTGGTTGAGAATGTTGAACAACCTTCGACCCAACACAGAGATGACAATCAATCCCTAGATCAGCCGGTCGAAGCTCCTGTCGATGCGGCTGACTGCAACGATACCAGTGAAGCGGTCTCCTCAATAGCCACGCGTGACTCAGATAGCCCCGTGGTGACAGCAACGCAGGACATTTTGCCAACTCAAGAAACAACACAACTTGAGACCACCAAGGTTGAGGTGCAATCCCCCGAACGAGCTGAAGCTGTTGCTTCCGTTGCCAGTGAAGATCCAGCAACTGTACCCCCCGTTGATAGTGGCCAAACGCATTCTGAATCGCCGGCTGATCATTCCGCTCCAACGGAAGCAAGCACCGAAGAACAAGCTATCGAAGTAGTGAATTCTGAACTTCCGGCTTCTAGCAGTGAGACGCAAGCCGATGAGGAGCTGACAGCCCAGCCGAGTGCTGACCCGTTACCTGCAAAGCCATCAGGCTTTCTAGATTCACTCACGGCGGACTTTGCTCCTGACACAAAAGCTATGTGGGCTCAGATCTTTGGGCCGCGGTACGAGGACGGCGATGAAGATAGAGACTCGCAGGCAGACATTCAATCCATTGCCGACTCAACGACAGCTTCTATGTCATCCAGGACCTCATTGAAGGCAAAACTAGCGCGAGAACGGAAACTGGACGAACAAATCCAAGCAAGCCAGAAGCGATACCGAGAGCGTGTGCTACGCAATGCTGCTGCCAACAACGCAGCAACAAAGCGGGACCGTGTCAAAGCTGCTCGACAGCCAAAGACCCAGATTCCTACGCTGTCTCCATTCGAATTGGCTGGGCTATCACTGACTCAAGTTCGATTTTGCACCGAGAAAGCTCTTGACGCAACGTGTAAATGCTTTCGCAATCTTCATGCGGTTGCGTTGGAAGAGGTCGAAGAACCTGTGAACGCGGTCGCCCAAGGTGTTTATATTACGCAAGGGGAACTGGAAATCCTCCTCCAACAGCTCTTTGACCCTCAAGAGCCAACCACTTCAAACGCTAATAATCGAAGGGGGACAGTTACCGGACCTCTAGGGTTTACAGATACTTCTGGTGCTGGATGTGATGAAGAGATACCAATGAGTACACAGCTGCAAGCAAGCTGGTTCATACCATTTGGACAACTACCACAATTGCGAAGTTTGGTCATGAAGATCACAAAGAGGCATCTGAACGAGGATAAACTAGCAATTGTGAATCGACAACTACAGAAACAGCTCACGTTGTTGCCTCTTTCTGCGAAGCTTCAAGATTTGGTGATACAGCTTTCCAACTACCAAATGAAGGAGCCTCCCGACGTACCGCTTAGACAGCGATTGAGATCTTCGGTTGATCTCGCTCAAGACTTGGTGGGGTGTATTTCTGTAAGTGGAGTTATGTCGACAGAGAGTCAAACTGAGGAATACCAAAACATCCTTCTCTTCTTACCGGTACGTGCGGTCATTATCTTTTAACGACACGCTTAACCACTGATGTGTCGTTCTTGTTCTTGTTTTCTAATGATCAGGTAGATCTTGTGGCGAAAACACATCTTTCAAGTGTAGTTTGTGCTCAGCGACTTGTATTTTTTCGGTTTTTGATCGACATAATTGCAGCGGAGAGATCCCGATTTCACTCCCAATCAACAGAATCGCTCCCTCCAGTCATGACCGACAGTACTTCGAGCTCGACGCAACCAAGGAGAAAGACGATATCTAAACGAAGGAGAAGTTCGTCAAAACTAACTAAACGCGATTCGGGATCTGATGATTCCCCCGGGGCCAGCGAAGAACCTTCAGATAATCCCCCGGCGGCTGATGAGGTCACGTCAATCCATGCAGCCCACGGAAGTGTACCTAGTGCATCTGAAGCTGGTGTCAGCGAAGCTCCAGGAGGAGGCGACCCATTTGAGCAACCAATAGAGCTGGCCGGGGACGAGTGTGAGAAACCTGCAAGTCAGCTGCAGCAACAACTCGAGACAGCAATAGCCCAACTCCGGCAAAAACTCCCAGCCATCGATTCAGAGATGGAGCAAGATGCGAAGATTTACGCAGTAAATCCAGCAATTCGAGCTACGTATCTCGCCGCTGCAGCTTGCCAACAAAGTGTACAAATTCTGGTGCGTGTGCGTTCACTGCTTCAATGTCATCACCTCATCTAATGTGCGATGTGTTTCACACCTCAAATCATTAGCTCGAAAATAATATTGACGTCGACTCCACGGTGTCCGACAAACTGAAGCATTTCATCGACGCTTTGACAACGATTCAGCTTGAGACGGATGAGCCAGTACACACACTACCAGCTTCGCCACCAAAAGAGCATGAGCGCGTCGACTATCCCCCACAAGATGCGCCGAAGTTTCCGCCGCCCTATCCTGAGTCAACCGTTCCGGAAGAACATGACGATCAGAGCGAAACCAGTACTGTTCAGACCCAATTCCCCCCGCCGTACGCAGTTACAACGCCAGCATATTGGACGTTTGCACCGTCGATTCCTGAGCCCAAGTCCAGTATCGCCAAACTGACAAGCAAGTCTCCAAGCAACAAGTCTGCTGATCTACGCAGCCATTTCATGTCGAAGGATTCACCAGGTAAGAAGCTGCTCTCATTTGATGATAGATTATCAGCTAACCAGGGCGACAAATATCCTAGGCGTGGGAGCGTACAACATCCAGCGTGGCGAGAAGCTCATATTCGAGCAAAGACCAAGTTACTCGTTCGGGCCAATGGGAGAAACGTCAAACAAAGGACATGTGTCTGCATGTGTCGACTCGAACGCGTCGATATCAAACGACAGTGTACGAAAGCCAAGTTCTCGACCAACTTTACGTCAGCGGATGAAATCCTCATTGGCATTTGCACCTCCGCCGCTTCGGCCGCCCCCAGAAGAAGCACCGGAGCAAGACCAGGAATCGGTTCGCGTTCATGTTGCGTCGCAATACGACGACAGCCATCTCGAGGCAGGCAGCCATGACGACTTGATGAACGACCTCCCTCCACATTACGGATCAGGAGACGCAAACGAAGCCCCCGACGAAAGATCTGATGGCGACCAAGTCCAGGACCTGAGCGTTGAGACTGAAATGGACCGCGCTCTGCGTCTCCAACAGCGCATTTTCATGGACGAGTTCGTGCAGCAGGTGGTCTCGAACCAAGACTCGCCGTCTCACTTCGTGCCTCGAGTCAAGTCCAGCACCACTGGCACTGGCCGAACCAGATCCAAGTCAAAGCCACATTGGGCCACGAGCGAGGTCTCTCCAGGCATCGAAAAGCTGCTCCAGAGGCAGCGCCGAGCTCCGTGCGCATCAAGGCCGCGAACTCCGTCAACCTCTGCGGTCCCAACGCCCAAGCCCGTCCACCAGCCCCGTTCCTTTCAAACACCGCGCCGTATCACCAAAAAGGGTCCACCGTCTCCGCCTCCGCGTCGCCAGCTCGACAACGACCAGCACCTCGCGTGGGCCGCTCGCATCAGCGAACTGTACCAACCAACCGAGTCGTAGCCCACCTCCCACGATTACAGTATAAGCCACCCCTAGTTTTTGACCTAAAAGCCCACCAGCCACCATCAAACAGAGCGTGACAGCCAAGAGGAAGGCTTTAACCTGCTTAACTCACGTGAAACATGGACAGGAAGAGCTGCAGCTCCTTGGTGTCTGCAGCTTTCGCACTGTCCCTAGTTTTCCTGTTCTCGGGCTCTTTGTCCTTCTCCAATGGCTTGGCGTAGGGCCCCTGTCGCCGTCTCACCCTCACCAACCTCTGGTGCCTCTGCCGGCGCTGCTTGCCGCCGTTCCCCGCCTCGGAGGGGCCTTCTTCGTCGTCTGGAGCGGCGTCGTCGTCGCTGTCGGCCATGAACGTCGCGATGGCGGCCAGCTGCGCGTTCTGCTGGAAATTGGACGGCAGCTCGTCCATGAACAGGAGCGGCATCTCTTCTTCTTCCTCCTCCGCTGCTACGGGCGCCTCGAGAGCGCGCGTGGGCGGTGCCGTAGCCGGAGGCGCAGCAAGGTTATCGGTCTCTTCGCGGTCGGTCTCCATTATGGGACTATACACGCACTATACAATGTATACACTTTGCGTTAGAAATGTAATTCGAGATTTAAGAAACCCGTGAAATCCGATTCCAAACCAACTAATCGTTTTGAAATACTGGTGGACGATTTGGTGGACATTATTTGACGAGCAACATCAATCGGCTTTAGGTGGACCGGAGCGAGGTGGTAAACGGAATTGGCAGACGACGCGGTCGGCGCCCCCCGTCGAGAGCAGGAAGTGTTCATTCTTGGTGACGGCCCAACTCGAGACTGCTGTCGAGTGGCCATCGACCGCCATCGCTGCACCGTTGAAGTCTTCGCTGTGTGTGGTGCCGTTCACGAGAGACGGGAACCTCTTCGACTCCCAGCGGGCATCACGCACTTGACCGGCAGGCAACGCCCTCCACGACCCGAGCTCCCAGAACCGAAGCTCTTGCTCGCCGGCTCCACTGCACTGCACTCGAAGCACCGCTCGATCCCGCGCGAAGTCGAGGCGAACGGTGTCTGCGGCTTGCATGGACCCCCGTACAATCGTGATCTTGCAGTAGCTAGCTGCGTTGTATAAATGAACAGTGCCGTCCTGACACCCGACGGCCAGCAACTTCCCGTCCAGAGAGTACTGCAGTGACAAGACGGCGTGGGTTTGTTGCTGATCTTGCCAGCACCTCCACTGCGTCACGACGCCATCGAGAGCGGCGGTGAGCACGCGAACAAACCCGTCGACTGTCCCTACAGCCAGGTGTTTGCCGTCAGCAGAGAACGCTAGAGCACGCAGTTCATCGCTGCCACCATTTGCAAACTCCGAAGCAGAATCCCAGCAGTGGAAGGCCAGCAACGAGCGTGTGGCTGCATCCCAAAGTCGAACAACGCCATCGTCACCAGCAGATGCAAATTGCGCGCGCTTGCATGGATGCACCGCAAGACCGCAAAGTTGACCGTGAGCATGGCCGCGGATGTGTACATGTAGCCGCCAGTCTTTCTCCACCGACCCCTGCGACCTGGCGAAACCTCCTTCCACAAGCTCACAGACCTCGCTTCCTGCCGTGGTAAACAACACGTGACCGTCACGCACTGCAAGCGACTGGGGTAGCGTACTAGTAAGTGGCAGCAAGCCAAAGCCAACAGCATTGAGCTGCGCGATATCTGCCACAACACGAACGAGCTCGAGCTGCGCATTCCAGGCACAAATGCGAGAATCGGCACCAGCTGAATACAACAACGATTGCTTGCGGTCCACTGCTAGTGCTGGAATTGGAGCGTCCCCATGTGCATCGTGCCGAACACCTACGCAAACGCGGTCCTTCCAGAGATACAAACTTCCGTCCGCTTGGCTGGATATTACCACTCGCGCCCGACCAGACATGTGAGCGATCTGTAGTAGTGTAGCTTGAGGATTGCACTCCTTATGGCTCGTCAAGAGACCACTCTTCAAGCCTGTAGGCCGACTTTCATCGTCACCACCTCGTCCTGTGTTCGCCGTATTTTGCTGCCAAAAGAGGATGTGTCGATCTCCACAAGTGACCAATTCACCGTCCTCACCGAAGCTCAAACCCCACACCCTTCGAGTGGAAGTCTTGCACGTGACCAGTAGAGTCGCTCGGAGTCGACCACCTTCACTTTCACCGCCAGAAATCGCGTATATCGCTAGCCGGTGATCCACTCCCATACCAATCGATGCCAGTCGGTGGCCATCAGGACTGAACTCCAGCAACAACACTCCAGGTCTATGCCTCGTAGCAATCCGAACAATGGTGCTGCCGCTGTTTGCGTCCCAAATAATGATCTCTGGCGGCTTCTGATTTCGAGTGACGAGGCATTCACCCGAGGCAACCAGATCCCCCTTCGGATGCACAGCCAATGCTGATATAACGGTCCTACCACCATGCTCAGCGCGATAATTTAGAAGCTGCGTTTGCGTCTTTGTATTGTACACAACCCCGCAAGATCCTGCCGCGTACACGACCTCCCACGCATCATCCGCATAGAAAATATTTCGACTGCCTGTAGCACCAGGATTGAGCCCGTAGACGAACTCCAAGTTGAGTTCTTCGTTGGTAGAGCGACTGTCAAGTTCGCCTTCAACCCCCGACCACTTGTCGTTACTCTCTTCGGCATCAGGACGCTGTTGAAAGACCTTGAAAGTTGGTTCATTAAAACGCGAGAGCCGAATGCATTCCTCATACAGCGTCCTGTCGACGGGACTCAAGTACCAGCACGGATCTGTATCTAAGGGTACATTGGATTTCAACGCAAAACGCTGGCGCAGACGCAGTTCATCGTCGTAGTCCGTCTTCCAGATTAGCACCTGTGTGCTCCCGCTTGCATTTCGTGCGAGTGCTACGACGAACGCGTTGGCAAAACTGAAACCCACGCGCCGAATTAGAGACCCGCGCGAGAAGCACCCCACGTATTCCTTCGTAACAACGGCGGGGTCGCTAAAACGCTCCGAATCGGCTGAAAACGAGGGCATGGCGATATCGCCGCGAGTGAGCGGGTACCAGGTGAGCATTAGATGGCCGTTGTCAAGCCCCACGACCGCCACGGGCAGAGGTGAACTCCAATTCTTAATGCTTGAAGTAGTCTCCGAGTCTTTTGTGCTTGCGGCCTCGCTGTTGATTCTTGCTAATGTTGTTGTTTTGCCAACCCCACAACATTCCGCGAGTCCTTCAACTGGTCCGGCGAATGTTGCTGTCCAGGAAGCCCATGCATCGTCAAGAAGCCCCCATCCTACCGTTGCATCCCTCTTGGGGGCGTTATTCTCATTTGAAGGAGGTTCCTTGTGCAGTGACCACCTCAGCAGCTGACGGTCATTACTTGACGTTGCAGACTGGAGCCATTCGCCATCCAGGGAGAAGTCCAAAGCCTCGATTGGTGCCGTATGACCCACAAATGTGTACTGAAGGGTGTACACTGGGGGAGAAGCATCCGCTCCGTTGTCATCGCAGGAATAAACGTAGATGTTGTAGTCACGACAAGCAAGCGCCAGCCAATTGCGACTCGCATTCGACCCCGGTTGGCTGCAAACTGGTGAGTACCTCACTATACTACACCATTTCGGAAACGTTGTCATTCTCGCTTGGCCGTTCGAAAGATTGTCAGCGTCACCGCAAGTAAACTGCAGCAATAATTCGAGTGTCGTCCCGTTCAAAATCACAATACTGCCGTTGGAAAGAGACACAGCTAGGTGCTCGCCCGTTGCGCTCCATGCCAACGACCGAGGAGCACTGGGCATTGTTTGCTGCTGAGTGAGCAAGTTTGTGTGAAGATTCCAAATGTAAACACGCCCGTCGAAACTTGCAGATGCCCAGCGCAGATCTCTGGGGTGCAGCGCAACGTCATTAATCTCGCTGCTGAAGTTCAAGAGAGTGCGAGCTTTCTCACCAGCTTCAGCTGTAGTAGCAGCACTGGTTTGGCTCGTTCCCGCTGCGTCTTCGACGATTGACTCCAGATCAACAGAAATCACTTCACCGTTGCTTAGAACCATAGCAGCAACTGCTGCGTCGTCCAGCAGACCCATTCCTTGGACGTACACGTCGTCACTCGGTGATGAAGTGGTAAAGGCCGCAGAGTTAAACAGCGGAGATATTGAATTCGAAGGAACGTTTTTTGCAGGATCACACACCGATATTATTTGAGCGAGTTGCAGGAACGTGTTCGCTGGGACTCGACTTCCAGATGCCTTGGTGCCGCGCGTGGGGCTACGCGCAATTGCGTACTTCCAAACCACTAGTGATCCATTGCGAAGAGCCCCCAGCACTACTTGCGGAGTTTGTAAGTGCTCCAGTGCCACTACTCTGTCCCCACCCGAGCTATGCCTAGAAGAGCTTGATGCGCGAATAGTGTGGGCTGCTACATCACTCTCCCAAAGCACAACAGAACCGTCTTCACCACCAGTTAGCACGAAATGTGCAACATGGGCACAACACAGCATCGTTTGCACCAGTGCATGGCGACCAAAAACACCTTGCTGGGCTGTCACGTGGCCCGTTGCCGGATTCAAGTGCCAAAACGTAACATGATCGACACCTCCGCTTACGAAATTTACTCCCGCGTCTGACGATCCAGTAAATTTACCAAAGAGCACAGGCAACCGAGTCATGGACGCATGAGCCAGCTTGAGCTGCCGCTTCCAGGCGTAAAACACAAGAGTGTGCACGTGGCTGCGAGCGTGTTTCCAGATAACTGCAGCCAAATCACTTTGAACAGTTCGGGTGCTGCTGTCGTTGGAGTCGCAGAAGGCCACAGCGATGAGTGTTTTCTTTTCGGTCTTCGCGTTGGTGGGAATCACGCTGGACTTGAGCGTTCCGACCTGCTGGAACGTTTCACCTGTACCAATGTTGGTAGCAGCAGATTTCTCCGTACGCAAGAGCACAACGCGGTCATCTCGGCGGCTTCCTACGGCTAGAACCGGTTCAGATGGATGTTTTACCAGACATGACACGGAGTGCTGAAGTCTTGGCATCACGATTCGTTGTCGAGTCCCAAAAGCGTGGAGGTGGCGAACAACCAGTAGAGTCCCTGCTCCATACACGTAGGACCCGTTGCCAAGACACGCAAGGGACTGATTTACACTCATGCAGCGGTGGTTGAATCCGTACACGTAGGATAACGTCAACGCCAAATCCGAAGCCTCCGAACGCTGGGACGAAGGTTCCGACCCTCGTACAATAACAGCATGGGTGACATCACCGCGAGCCTTTCGTGGCAAGACACGCTGTCGCACGTTCACGTCTTGGTCGTCTTCTTCATCGTCATCGAGCCTCCCGTAATCGAAGTAGACGTCTTTTAAGCCCAAAACTTGCAATCGTTTACGAAGTTCTTGATCATAGAGACACTGTGGTCGAGGTTGGACGTCCCCGAGTTCTTTCAGGACGCGCCACTGGCAGATCGCCGGGTCATACTGACTGCTGGTGACGACCAAACTCCCTCGCAAAGCGAAGTAGCCACACATTGGGGGTTGATACGTCGGCGTGTAGAAGAGAGAGGCTTCCTTCATGAGGTGGGCTTGAGGCACAATTCTGGATAACCAGCAATTTTCAGATCTATCCTCGACTGCTATGGTCAAAGATGGACACGGGAAGGGTGCCAGACTAATGTCACCGTCGCTGTTGAGGAGGAGAGTGAGGCCTCGAGTGGTATTAGCATCAACGCATACCCCACCGTCCAAATCGTGGGAGCTGAGGGACAAACCACCGACACCCCACCCGATAGAAGTGCTATGCGTATGCCATTGAACATCACGGAGCGTACTCATTGATGCCACGCGAGTACCAGCGCGCTGGCGGAGGTCCCAGAAATATAGTGACGAGCATCCGTGTTGAGTTCGAAGGAAGGAGCCATCGACGCTGAAGTCCAAAGCGTGAGCGGGTGTGACATCGTACGAATTACCAGCAGTACTCTCACCTGCTTGAGGTTTTAAAAGCACGTGCCGAGAAAATCGGCGACCTCCTGGCTCAATTTTGTACAGGTAAATGAAACCATTTTCGCGCGTCACTGCGAGCAAAAGTTCTGTTGTCAGTGGCCCGAATCTCAGTGCAACCACGGCTGAGCTAGTGTTTTTCATCGTTGTCTCGACCGTCATGACACTACTTGACGCAGACCCCGCTCGCCGTGCAAGCATTACAGTTCCGTCCGCGCTTCCCACAGCCAAACACTCTCCATCGCGACTAAACTCCAGAGCACTCGGAATGGCGGTGGCTCCTGGAAAATGCAAATGCTGTACAAATGCTCGGCGGCGAAGGCTCCAAAGTTTTACGAAGCGCTCCCCAACGCCACATGAGGCAAAGCATCCGCCAACAGTACTTGCAGTCGCAATGCTGCGTGTAGGCTTGCCGATATGACCCGAAGCAACGATACGCCATCTGAAAGTATTGCTTGCCGAACCTGAGCCGGTCGAAAGGTCTGGTACTTCGTCATTCATCTCGAATATGTTTCCGGTCCTCGTAGCAACGAGGAACTTCTTTTGCTGCGCATCGTAATCCAACGAACAAATGCGTAAATCATCACCTTCAAGCACGCTTTCAGGTCGAGACGATGACACTGACGAGGGTTTCACCTCAGGAACGTGTATCAAGGTGTGCAAATCTAGCGACTGCCCAATCGGCCGCAGTGTAGAATCCCATTGCTTGATCTGGCCATCCTTGCCGGCTGAAAAGAGAACCATGGATTGACACGACAGCAGACACACATTGACACTAGTCTGCGTATCGTGCGCTTGAATACACCGCGTGAGAGCATGGCGCTCGAAGAGTAAAAGCTCTCCTCGAGCCGTGCCCACGACGGTAGTCTGGATCCCATAGTACACAGCACTCAGACAAACTGGTACGGTTTGCAGCGGTGGATCAACAGTTCCATGCCAATGGGGCTTCTTATGTTTGAAGAAGCGGCCAGCAACATAATGGAAAACAACAAAATGTGCGCCAACGACAACGATCTCATCACCATCTTCGTTCAGTGCGAGAGCAAGGGGTCGTTTCGCACTCCCCGAAGCTCGCGTTCTCCTTCCAATAGCTGCAGGGTGTGCTCGACCCGATGCAATAACTGCTTCTTTCTGCCAGTTCCACAAAGCCATTGATGCGGAATCATCGCTACCGATTGAAGCAATCAGCGCTTCAGTTTCCTGTGGTTTCTTCTTCATCAAATTGCTGCTAAGCACAGAAGACGAGTTCCCACCAGCCCCACTGCGTTCTCCGAGCGACAACGCCTGAGTCTGGCGAAGTGTGGCGGTTGCAGCCGAAGCAGCAGCAGGAAAGCTAATGTGCGCAACTCCTTCCGGATGGAAATTACGAAGAACCGCGAGACACTGAAGTGTTCGAGCGCTCCACACGTGAATTTCAGCCGCCCCTTTGGTGGTTGGCGCGCTTGAAGAGCACGCGTCGCCTGTAGCAACGATTTCTCCAGTGGCGTTTACATCCAAGCAGCCGATCGCACGTCTGTGACCGCAGTAATATCGTTGTTCATGGCGCTCTGAAGAATACAACACGACGTAGCTCCCCACGAAGTAAACGGCTTCACTCGTTGCAAGAAAGCGACACGCGTTCCGAGCCGATGGCCCGCTTGTGCCGAAGACCCACTCTAGCTCCAGGTTTGCAGGTGGTGGCATCCCCGTCCTCTTGCAAATGGAGAAGGTGTTCATTTGCGAGGAAAGCACAGTAGGCTCGACCATCCACGGTTGCGGAATTTCTGCTCGTTTTCGGTTGCTATCAGTATCTTGATTGGTTTTGTCCGAAACTCGAAGTTGTTCAGCGTCCAAATCCGAGTCATCGTCGCTGCCATCAGGAAGCGATAGAGCGTCTTCAAAGCCGATCGCTTTTTCCGCAATGAGGCGAAATCTCTCCACCTGAAGCATGAACTCGCGATTGCTCCGAGCCCATGCGATGAAATCCTCAAACCCAAGAGCAGCCGAAGATTTGTCTACGCGTCCAAAGGCGTTCTCTGCCAGTCCAAGACATAACATCATCGCCTCCATGGAACTATTGGCATCCGGCGCAGGTTGAGGAGACAAAGCAGAGCTTTCCGGCCCGCCGCCAGTCAGGAGCGTCATGCCGATTAAAACGGACTTCATCAGTAAGGCCTAGAGACGCAGCACCAAACCGATTAGCTCGAATGAATTGCATCAATCTGATGCCCGATGTACGAACCAGCTCAGCCAGCGACAACGATCCATTGTGGTTGAAGTCGAAGAGATCGAAGGCGACTACGGCACAACCCGACCGTCAGATGGATGACCCTGCCCTTCTCAAACCCACAGCAGCCACTACTTACACCGCGCCTTGTCCTCGAACGACGCGCGACACACGCAGGCCAGTGCCGCCAGCAGCTCGAGGCCGTCTACGCGACCGTCGCGGTTCGCGTCCAGCACCTCGAAGATCTCCTCGACCCCGACGCTCTCGGGCGTCTTGAGCAGCAGCAGACTCTCGAACTGGCTGGCGGTGACGGCGAAGCCGAACGTCTTTTTGAAGCGGCGGTGCAGCTCCTCCACGTCCGCCAGCGTCCCTGGCGTCAATCAGTCAGAGCAAAAGCACAACACGGCATTGCCATCGTCAGCCACTCCATTGACACTCCCACAACGTCCTCGACCACCCCGAGCGTCCGCCACTCACAGCGCGCGAAGTCCCTCGTCTCGCGGCGCAGCTCCACGTCCGCGTCCACGAGGCGGAACTGCGTGCCGTTGGCGGCGCCCATGGCGACAAAGGCGTCAGTCCGAAAGCGAGCACCAAAAAGTATCTTTATGCGTCCTTTGAAGATCGTCATGGCC
>JAHWLF010000421.1:0-14468 GCA_024679295.1 Phytophthora parvispora
TGCAACGAGTTTCCATGCACTTTAGCCGATGCTTCAACCAACGGTTCTTGAGCTCGTGTAGCTATTCACCTCGTGTAGCCTTCATCGGATACCAGCAGATTTCGCGACAGTTTTGCACGGGCATTTGCTGTTCCTGCGTTTTATCTCATTCTCCGCGTCCGTCTAGATTCTGTTGTGGATGAAGAGGGTGATACGACGTGTGATGCATCAGTGGCTTCACATGCAAGCGAGCGCAGGTCGTTTGCTCACTCCTCCTAGAACCATTTCCCAATTCGCTCAGAGCGATAGAGACTGATGCCTTCTTCTACGACGACCAAGATCGTGGCTCAATATGAATGTGGAAAGGACCAAGTGCCCGCAAGGCTGTACCGCGTTCGGTACAGCGGCAATCAGTCGCTGAAGGCCCGAGCCAAGCCATCGTTCAAGAGCCCGGGCGACTTCAAGGCGACAGTCGAGGCGCACCTCAAGTGGTGCAGCTGCGAGCCGACCCCGTTCGTGTCGCTGTTTGAAAGCAGAGAGCATGCAGTGACGTGGGCCCAACATCTCCTCGAGCACGGCTACCGCGACGTCATTCTGCTGGAAGTCGACTCGGCCCGACTCGGCCCCCTGTTCCGCGTTCGGGACTTGGTAGAGAACCAGGAGATTCATACTACGCTACCTGAGCATTTGTTCGAGGACGAGTACTTGGTGCTACGTAAGATTCCGAAACGAAGTGTGGTCGGAGGTGCAGGTGTGCTTCAGGGCGAGCACAACGAATTTTACTACGACAGTGACAAAGACGACTCCGACAACGAGTGCGGTCCGGGCCAACGTGCTTCCTCCACCGATAGCGACCCGGAAATGGCCATGCTTCCTGGACGTGAGAACGTAGAATCGATAGCCACGTGCGGTATCTGGAGATGCATAGGAGGTAAATGCTTTGCAGCAGCGCATGCAGCAACACAAATCTAACAAGTTTTAAAAAGCAAATAATGGTGAAACATTACGCCAGTTTTCCGAGTCGCACCCTGATCTGATGAAGTCATTCCAGGAAATGAGTTATAGCTATTCATATTGTCGGAGTGCACCGCCACTGTTTCACAGGGGACAGCAACCTGTTTTAGCTTTTGCGTGTCCTCGAGCGATAGCCAAGTTTAGTCGCGATCAGTCCAAAGGCAGGCCATGCCATTCTGGCAACACACTTCATCACTAGTGACTCACTAAACAACCGGCTTCGCCACACCTGGTCCGTTCGCTCGAAGTGTTCCAGAATCAATATGGAGGGCTCGACCGCCCAAGAATCCATGGTCGTGTCGCCCTGGGCGTTTGCACTGTGGTGGCTCGCATTCCTCGTGGCACATGTGCTGGCTTGCGGCTATAATGCCGCGTTCGCGTTCTTTTACGTTAACCTGCGTGGCACTGACCTCAACGCTTACCTGGAGTTCTTTCGAATTGGCATGCCGTCGCCTTACCACCCTATCATTGCCGCTACCCATGCAGTTATCGCTGCACTGCATGGAGTCGGTGCGGTTCTGATGTTGGTAGGCTCCTTGTGGTGCAAGACACCTACGTTCACGCCGTGGGGAGGCTCCAGTATCGCGAATATGTTCAAGCAATCCCCACACGATAACGATAGTTCCGCCGATAGATCGTCCCTCCGGACCCAAAGCAATTTGTCTCGACGTGCTTCCTTCCTAACTCGCCAGCTCACAGACCGATATGGATTGCTAGGGGTCAATGGAAAGCATTTCCACGCGCTCACAACCGTCCGCGAGGTTATCGAGACAAGCCTGCAGACTGTTCAAGGGTATCGCATGAGCTGGTTCCTGCCAAGCACGTTGCTCAATCGGTTTTTCAGCCTCACGCTGGCACTCAACTGCTGGTCGTCCGCGATCATCTATGCACTACCGTATCGCGACAACGAGGCCCGCCGACGCTTTGCCATGCTCGCTACTGACTGCGCGATAGACCTCATCTCAAGCGTGGGCATAACGCTCATTGTCGTTTTGAGGTACGTTAGCCAGTACGATATAAGCATCACCGGGTTCGATCGCGTGAAATGGTACAACGACGAATGGACGGCTCGACTGCTGAACGAGTTCCAGATGGTCCTGGTTGTATCATGGTCAGACTTGATCGGCCGCACAATATTTTCGCTGGGTTTGCTTGTGACAACTAGTAGCATGAAGGAGTTGCTGTATCGTCGTGGAAACCAAGTCGGGGCAATGAAGATGATTGTACCTACGATGAAGGTTCAACAAGCGGCAGCCAAAGGAGCAAGTTCAGCCACACAACCCGTACAGGTTCCGCCATCGCTCCGGTTCAGATGGCCAAAAGGAAAAACGCGTCCGCTACGTGCTGTCCAGCTTGGTCCCCGCGCACAGCGGATTCTGAATCGTGGAGTACACATACTCTTTTTGGTGTGGGGCTGCTTAATTCTAGTTCTGCATGTTCACGCTTCACTGCAACCTGAACTACCGCAGTGCTTGCTGCAAGTGCGCCCCTGGGCTGTATCAACTCCCTCGTGCTACCTCGTGGGGCTCGATTGCCACCGGCTGAAGATTTCTGGCGAGCGGCACGAAATCGACGCACTGTGGCGCGACTTTGACGGGTCGAGCGTGGTGATGATGCTGATCCGGCACTGCCCCTCGCTCGACATACCCGACGCCTTCAACGAGTTCCACCAAATCCACGGCTTCAAAGTGTACAACTCGACAATCAAGCAATGGCGAGCATCCGCAGCTATCACCAACACGAATCACCCTCTCTTGTCCTCGGTGCTGCTGATCCGAGTCAACACGAGTGACGGGTTGCTGCCGGCGGGGGTTCAGTCGAGCGACTTTCCCCTCTATCTCTACGACTTCGAAATGTCCGCTACCAATCTACGTGAACTGCCCGATGATCTTCACACTAAGTGGAACTCAGGCTCGATGATCATCCTCGAGTACAGCCAACTTCGCAGCGTACCGAACGCGCTACTGCACCTAGCGAGGGGCTACTTCTCGCTAGCTGGGAACCCTATTAGTGATTTCCCACCCGAGCTCTTTGAGATGGAAGGAGTGACGCACCTGATTGTCGGCGACACTAACATCCGAGACCTCCCCCAGAACGTCACTCATCTCTCGTCAACGCTCGTGTCCGTCGCAGTGCCCAACACCAACGTTTCCCACTTCTGGTCGTGGACCGACCAGCTCCTGCAGCACGCGCGTGTAGTTCCATACCCACCCCCGATTCTTGCAGGCGGCTCCGTGTACTGTGGAGATTGGCAACGGATTCTAGACGGTGAAGCGACATCTTTCAGCGTGCTGCCTTCCGGTGACTATTCCACCGAGCTCATGGACCCGCTCAATGCTATGAATGGGGTGACACTGGCGTACGTGGATTGCTCTCCCCACTTCAGCGGCCCGCTCTACCCTCTAGCGGCCGAAGACTCGAACAACGCCATCAATTAAAAGTTAATGAATAGGTACAATAGATGATGAACATGCTTTCGTCATTGTCTTGTCTTGTCTCTGGTCTCACTGCAGAAACGGATGGCGGAGGCTCTGTATCACCTCGGGGACTCGTTGACCTGGACGCCGACGTCGGCGCCTCGGGGGCAGTTGGTGCTGCTTCAGGACTGCGTGGAGGCCGGCGGGGCCTTTCTGGTGCATCACTTCGCGTCGCTGTTCCTCAAGGCTGGCCACCGCGTGTGCTTCGTGGCAGGAGCCAACACCCCTGAGCACTATGCGGCGGTCGGACGCAAACTGGTGCGTTCACTGCACGAATCCTTGGGGACCATGCAGGGGCAGTTTGGTTTGACGCTATTTGGCGGCAGGGGGTGAACTTTGCAACTTGTCAGGCCAAGAAGCAGCTCCAGGTGCTGCACTGGACCAAACTGGACAAAACGGAAGGGTGGACCACGCTGTTTGACAAGTTGAAGAGCTTCGTCGACCAAGAGGCCGGAAGTGGAGTGTCCATTGTGCTGGACGACGTCAGTGCACTCAAGTGGACGTTTGGAGACGCAGCCGTGCTCGACTTTGTGCGCTGCTGCAAGACGCTCACACACAAGAAGAACGTGAGTGGAGACGCTATTTTGTTTTGTGCAGTTGTATGCTGATACTTTGTTGTTGTTGTGCTGCTCAGGGGGCTGTGAATGTGGTGCTGTTGAGCCACGCAGACACGGATCTACTGGGATCGAGACCTCTGGTACGATAAAGTGGAAGATGAATACTGAAGACAGCCGTGGACTAACTTTTTTTTTCGCGTTGTGGTGCTACCTACAGAGTCGTGCACTCGCTGACATGGCGACGGTCGTATTGACCACGAAGCCCCTTACTACAGGCTACTCGAAGGACATCCACGGAACGGTAAGTGGAGAGTCTTTCCTGATCCTGAGCAGTGAAGTCTGATGAGTGCTCGTACAGCTCTTTGTGTCTCGCCAGAGTCAAGGTTTGGGTGGGAGCTGGGTCCACGACGAACCGACGGCGATCCCGTACAAAATTCTGGAGAGCACGGTCAAGTGTTTCCACTCAGGTGGAGAAGCTCTGCGGTGGAATTGAATCTAACCCGCAATTCAAGCAGAACAAATATAGCGAAGATAACAACCGTGCTGGTGTCTTGCTCTGTCACTATCGGGCGAGGTACGAGGGACATCAGTGTGCGATGGCGGCGCTCAATTTGCCAGTGAGATCGCGCAATGAATACCGACGGCTGGCGCACATCGGTCGGGGAACTTACGGCGACGTGAGCAAGTTTGTCTCGATCTGAGAAATATATAGGGCTGAAAAGAGCTTACGTTTTGGTGTTTCTTGTACTTCTTTCCTGGCTAGGTGTTCCTTTGTGAGCACGATCGGACTGGAGAGCGTGTCTGCATGAAAGAGATCGATCTGACTTTTCGCACCCCCGACGAGCGGTAGGATTACTTCACCACGGGAAAAATAATAATGAGCTGCAGCTAATTGTTGTGGTACTGGGTAGTGCGAGATGTTTGAACGAGGTAGCGCTGCTCCAGCAACTCCCAGCTCACCCAAATATTGTGAGACTCCGTGAAGCTTTTTGGGCTGAATGTGCCGAAGCGAGCGAGCAGGTTCTTGTCCTTATCCTCGAGCACGCGGACGGAGGGGACCTCGAGCAATATTGGCAGACTCGTGAACGGCCTACCCCAGAAAACGAAGCACGCCGGATATTCCTTCAGCTCGCTTACGGGGTTCAGCACTTGCACGCTCATTGTGTTGTGCACCGCGACTTAAAGTGCGGTAATGTGTTTCTCTTCCAATCCGGGCGAGTTGTGCTCGGCGATTTCGGCACTTCAAAGATGCTTCCACCAAGCAGCGGATCCGGTCAAGAGTTTGAAGCCCATGGTTTGACTTCCACAGTAGTTGGTTCTCCGCTTTACATGAGCCCGGAGTTGTTGGAGGGCCAGTCTCATGGTTCTGCTACTGATATTTGGTCGCTTGGCTGCGTGTTGTATGAACTCCTCTCGGGGGGACAGCCTGCGTTTGCCGCGCCGTCGTATCCTGCTGTCGTGTTCCGAATCACGCAAGGCGTTTACGATCCATTGAACAGTGCTGTAGTTTCTCCACGAGCCCGCGACCTGGTCACCAGTATGCTACAGAAAATGCCCCAAGAGCGACCAAGCATCGCGGACGTGCTTCAATCGTCCTGGTTGCAGATGCATAGCAACACGGGGAGCACAAACGCCGAGGCACAACTCGTTGAAACCATACCAACGGAGAGTGAAGAGTCCGCAGCGGCGGTGTTGCGAAGTCACTCCATGGCAGTCGATCTCCCAGCGGAGAGCCATTTCCCGCCAGTTCCGATTCACACCAGTAGTTCGAACACGGTCACAACAAATTCCGCGACCGAGGAGGGCTCCCTCCCACCACCCCCTGCTCCAATTCTTCGTTCGGCGAAACCAGGTCGTCAACCACGACGCCGTCGAACCGGAGCACCTCCTCTTCTAGACCGACAGGTCTCGCCGTTGATACGGGTAAGCTAGCCGCTAGAAACAAGAACACATATCTGTCAAGTCTCACCTAACTCGTCCCCCTGCCAGCTCGACATTCAGCCTCCACCTCCACCTGTTCTCCCGTCCAGAACACACTTCTTTAAATCCTCATCCAAACATCAGCAACACCTACCAACCAAACCGCTAGTGCTGGAAGTGCGTGGCGTTCACATGGCAAGGACGGTCCGAAAGCAGCTGTAGCTGTAGCTGTAACCGTAGAGAGAGAGAGAGGGGGGGGGGGGGATATCATGTAGAACGGTTGATGGCGGCAATGGATTGATCGGGTTTAGTCGTTCCACTGCTTCTTGCACTGCACGCACTTGTAGAAGGTGGTGGACGGCTCGTCGGCCGAGCGGATCTGGATCTGCATGAAGTAGGCCTTGGTGAACTCGCAGTGCGGGCAGCGGGTCTCGGTCTGGTCCACGTTCTCCCAGGCCTCGTCGCCGCCCAGCACATCGTCCACCTGCTTGCGCTGCAGCGGCACCTTCTTCTCCACCTTGTCGTTGATCTGGAACAGGTACGGGCACGTCTGGCAGAAGAAGCGCATGCCGTCGGACTGCGCGTCCAATGTCAGGGTCAGCAACATGGCTACATACACTTCTTTTCCATGGCAGCAACAGCATATATACTATACGCACGTCGGGCTCCACGAGCAGGATGTTGCCGCAGGACGGACAGAAGTGCATGGTCTTGCTGGTCTCTCTTGCTGCTGTGGTCGATCGGATGGACTGGAAATGGGAGTGCAAATGGCTACAGCCGCCTCCGCCAATCACAAGATGGCTACAGCTGGGCAGTTTTGATCATCATGGCTGCAGCGGCGATCGCGGCGTCCTGGGCGCGCTGGCAGCGCTTCCACGAGCTGCACAGAGCCCGTGTAGAGTTGGATGTCGCGGAGACCGAGGCGCAGTTCGAGCTGGTCGCCACGGGCCTCTCTCTGCCCCACGAGGAGCTGCAGAAGCTCTTCCAAGATGACGCCGACCTGTTTGTAGCCATCTTGACGCCTCTGCCTGCGACCGCCGAACACGACCGGCAATTCCACTTCACATTTGTGGCGGCGGCTGTGCTGCTGCGTCAGTATCTGCAGCTGGGAGGTCAACCGTCGACGCAACTTTTGACTGGATCGCTGATGAGCCAAGTGCTGTTGCCGGTGCTGCAGTCTCAACGCTACTCATGGCTACATCACGCGGCACTGGGCATGGTGCAGACGTTGCTGCAATGTGAAGAGAACAAGCAGACGCTGACAGACACATTTGACAGGGTGCAGATGCTGTTGACTGAGATACAGGACGACGGGGTCAGCTATGACTCGCTCTGTGCGCTGCTGGAGGTGTTATTACGGCAGGAGGGTGAGTTGATCAATATGGCTACTCAAGTTTGCAGACTCGCCACGACGCAGTGGAGAGTGCACCCGCAGTTTCTGAGGGCAGTGGCGCTGCATATCGTGCCTGTTGTGCTTGAGAATGACAGGGAGAACGCTATGGAGTTGTATCTGGAGCTGCTGGATATGGTTGTCACTGCCAGTGACGTGGATGATGTGGACTCCTCCAACGCGAAGACTTTTCCGCAGGAGATGCTGTACTTGGTGTGCATCGTCATGCCGAAAGCCCCACGGGAGTTTATCGCCGACAGGAGGCTGCAGAAGCTGGTGTGCGTTGCCTTGAGACACAACGACGCGCTGCTGAGGAAGCAGGGGCTGCATATCCTGAAGGTTGCGTTCTCTCATTGTGCGATGAGCTCGGAGACTGAGACGACAGACAAGAAGAAGATGATGATGATGAAGAAGGATGCAAAGCAGGCGGCAGCGTGGGTGGATACGTGGCAGAGCTTCTTGACGGCGTCGGAGGTGATCCAGATGCACCACGAGCAGCACCTGATCGAGCAAGTGTGGCCCCAGGTGGCGGACCTATTGACGAGCTACTTGATCGTTGAAATCGGTTCGAAGCAGCAGCAGCAGGACAGGGAGCAGTGGCCCGTTCAACTCACGTTCGACTGGATGCAGAGTCTGCTGGTTCGGCTGTTCGCCCACGACAACCCAGTCGTGAAGCGGCTATTCATCTCTAACTTCATGGAGACCTGCGTGCAGTCGTGGCAGACTTGGCAAAAGCAGCGTAGCGAAGTGTCTGGGGTTGACCGCAAGTCTTCGTTTGCCTGCGCGCCTGCGTTCAAGCAATTTGTGCTCCATGATTTGCTGCGCGCGTGCAACGACCCGGTGCTTTACAAGCATGCACATCGCGCACGCTTCCAGGCTCTGGTCGCCAACTTCCTCGCGTCGTTTCTCGCTTTCCAGTTCGCAGAAGGTGACGAGGCGTGTGTGCTCGATCAATTTGTTGCCGCAATGGAACAAGCAATCTTTGGTGAGGACTCGGATAACCACTCGCCGGAAGCACTGCTAAGTATGCTGCAAGTGTTTCAATCTTCGCATTTGAAACGTGCAGCTTCCTCCGCATCAACCAGGATGCTGTTGAGCGTGACGGCAGTTGATCGCCTTCGGTTTTTGCTGGACGTGCATGCTATGCAGTCCTTCTCGCAGGCAATGCGGACGAAAATGCTTCGTGCTCTTACTCACGCACTCACTGGAGGGTATGTAAACGCATCGGCTCTTTCGCTGTCGGCTTTGGCTCGTGCACTTTGTGTCTTCCCGACTGGTAGCCTGGTGAGTGAAGACGGCGAGGCGCTACTCCAACTGCTGGCGTGGATCAAGACCTCTACTGCAGATGACAAGTCACCCTACTTCTCTTCAGCTCTGGCGTCTGCACTTCAGGCGTATTTGAAGCCGCAAGCGGAAACATGCAACAAGGAAGTGCTCCATCCCGTTCAGCTGGCGAGGTTGCTGCTTTTTACTGCCGATGAATCGGGCGATTTGGATTCCTATCACTCTGACGAATCATCGGTACGTCGGACTGCGTCGAAGGTGCAGCTGTGTGCGCCGATTAGCGCCTTACTGCCCAATATGTCAGTGCAAGACATGGATACTTCGCGTCTTGTGCTCGTGATTGCCAAGATTGAAGAGCAAGTCCAGGAACTCGTTAGCCATTGCTCGTCGCTACCCTCGAAATCAGCGTTTACGTTTTATTTTCAACGCGGGAGCTTCTACGACGGTCAATTCAGCTGCTCATTTCTTTTCACTGCCGCTATGGCACTAGTCCGACAATGGCTGGATCAGGCATCATCCGCCGGAGTTGGAGCTGGTAACGTGGAATCTGATGATCATGAGAAGGAAATCGCGATGGAATCCGTGACGTCCGCAGTGTTTGTTCTCGCTCAAATGAGCACATGCACAATGACTTCAACGGGCAAGTTGGATGAAACCACGGCGCTTGATGCTCTTTGTGACGAATTGAAAAGCGTTCTGGCAGCGGCAGCCGACCGAACAGTCTTTGACTTAGCTTTGTCTGCAAAGTGTTTGTCCATTATCGGATCTAATGGCGCTGCCCTCGACTCTTTGCGGGCGTTTGAAAGTGAGCGTATTCTCCCGCTGCTTCTCGGTATTGACACGGGTAGGCGCTATAGCGGAAGGCTTGATGCACGATGTGCTATTAGCCTGGCTGCTGACAAATGGGTATTGATCCACCACGTCGTTGAGACCATATCGTTCATTGATACGAAGCTCTTGCAAGCTACGTACGACGCCTGTGTCGAGGCACTTCCCACGGCAGGCATGGATCCGTCGGCATTGATTCAAATGGTGAATGTGTTGTCGCTTACGCTGGCACAAATGGCTAGCCCTCTAGCGAATGCTGGGGGCATCGAACATCTCGACAAGTTACTCGAGGAGATCTGGTGCGCTTACAATGATAGCAAATCGAAACCCGACGCGCTTACTCGAGCTGTCGTGGTCTGTATGTTCCAGCCTGTGTTCCTGCTCCGGACTAGGACCACCGCTACGATGAAGCACTGGATCGCTGAGTTCATCCGCTTTGGTTCCCGCCACAGACCCAACGTGATCTTCCACCTGGCTTGCCGTTTGTGCCAGACGTGGCGTGCGCACCCGGCAGCAGCTCTTCGCTTCGCTGATGAACTTGTTGAACTTCTGCTCTACAAGGAACCGCTGATCGACGAGAAGGAACAGCTAGCAACGGATGCGAGTGCTCCATTCCAAGGGTTTCAAGGGTTCTCCCCTGTTGGCGACAACCAAATTGAAGCCATCATGAGCCACGCCGAGGACAGATTCGTTCGACTGGTGGTGCTAAGCTTCCTTGATGACGTCGCTGTCGATAGCAGCAGTTCAATGTCGGCCACTCAGCAGCTCATGGATGCTCTGTTTTCTCGACTGCTCGCACTCAACGTGACGCCCGACTGGCAGAAGCAGCACATGCTCAACAGTGATGGTTTCGGCAAGAAGCTGCGGTCGTGGCAAGCGCTCTGCATTGTCAGCGCGCACACGACCAAAGAACAGCTGATTGAACTGCTGCCCACGCTACAAACCGCTTTTGCCGTTCCTCAGTTGCCTAGCGTGCGCTATTACATGGAGCTATTCGGGATGCGCATGACCACGAAGTTCCCTGCCGAGCTCTGCTCGGGGCTCTTGCTCCCCATGCTTCGCGACGCGAACCTGATGCCCCAAGTGGGCGCCTCTCTCCTGCTTGTAGCTGCATATCTCGCGAACTACAAGCTGGACGACAACAGCAACGATATCGACTGTGGAGAACTAATCGAGACGATGCTGCCGTGGCTGAACACCTCGCACGGGTATACCAGAGTTTTGGCGCAGTTCCTGCTGGCCAAGGTCCTTCCTCGCCATATCCACCAGCTCCAGCTCAGCTCGAGTGATACTCCGGGTCTGCGTTTTCTGGAGGGCACGGCTCGCTACCTGAGCAACAACAAGGAGTGCAAGCGCATGCTGCGCCGCCAAGCGCGTCAGTTGGAAGAATTCCACCCGGACTACGAGAGCTCGTTGCTCGGCATGCTCTCTTCGGGCTTCATCAGCGAATTCGGAGAGCTCTTGCCTCGTGACGAGGCTCTGCGGTTCAGCGAGCAGCTTAAGACTGCGATGAACGAGCTTTACGCGCAGTACCAGCTCGAAAACTTCACCCCAGCGCCATCCTCGGCTGTCAAGACTAGTAGTGATACTTCATCGCTAGAGGCTTCGCTTGCTACTGCGGCTCTCACTGTCCAGCGCAAGATCGACACAACGGCGTTGTTGCTCGAGGACAGCTCTCTGCCTTCGGCGATGCGTGCCGACTTCGACGCTGCTCGTCGTGGTGATACCCTCAACGCGCGTCAACGACCTCGACAGCCTCTCATCATGTGTGCGAGCTTGGTGGACAAGATCCCCAACTTGGCAGGACTGGCACGGACATGCGAGATTTTCAACGCGCAGAAGCTCATTGTGCCCAACGTACGTCTAGCTGAGCAGGACGTCACGTTCGCCACCGTGAGTGCTACAGCACACAAGTGGATGCCGCTGGAAGAAGTTCGGCCACAGGGTGACGACCTTCGTCAGGCGCTGCTTCGCTGGAAGAGTGAGGGATACACCATCGTGGCTGTGGAGCAGACAGCGAACAGTGTGAGTCTTGCAAACTATACACTGCCACGTAAAATGGTGCTAGTCTTGGGTCGCGAGAAGGAAGGCATCCCGGTGGACGTCTTGCAGCTAGTCGACGTGTGCGTCGAAATTCCCCAGTTTGGTCTCGTGCGTTCGCTGAATGTGCACGTGAGCGGAGCTCTGATGTTGTGGGAGTACACGCAGCAACAAATTATGTCGGGAGCGATCGACTCAACGCTCTAGCGTGCTGGCCCAGCGCCTGATTACGTTTTGCGCGAGACTGACCATAAACTTCGTGGCACAGTAGAGTTTGTAATACTGAATCATCGAGTTGTTGCTCTGTCGATCGATGTGTAGAGTCGTTTCATGCAACAGACCGCGTGGGATCTGCACTACCAGCATTCCTCAAAGTACGTGCCCAGCATTCGTGTTCGTCCTTACATACAGACTTGCATCTCGCTCTCTAGAATCTCACTTCTTTTTTCCCTCTCGCCTAAGGACTACCACCACACCACTATCCTGCCATGACCAAGGTTTACCTTCGCCCTCGCCCGTTGGCCACCTCTGAGCACGGAGATGATTTGGTCGAGTACAACGTCGATGAGAACGGGAACGTGCAAGTTACCAACGTCGACAAGAAGTTTCAAGACTTTGCCGGAGTTCTTTCGCCAGCAAACAGCGATGCCTATGCTCAAGCCATCGGTCCGATGGTGGGTGGAATGCTGAGCGGCACCACGTCTTGCTGCTTTGCTTATGGTCATACAAACAGCGGCAAGACGCACACCATCTTTGGTTATGATGCTGAGCTGGGCATGTGCCAACGTCTAGTGCAAGACCTGTTCACTCAGAGCAATGACCAACTGCTGGTGCAGGTGCGCTTCTACGAGCTCTACAACGGCAAAGTATTCGACCTGCTGAACGACCGCCAGCCGGGGTTTGTGCGCGAAGACGCCGATGGAACCATCCACGTGCGAAGTGCCACGACCATGGGGCCGAATGGGGAGGTGCTAACGCAGTCTCTGCAAGCTGCGTACGGGGACTCGGCTGAAGCTATCATCAACATCATCTGCAAGGGAAGGAGTCTTCGAGCCGAGGGAACATCGGAGCTGCATCACCAGAGTAGTCGTTCACACGCGGTTCTCGAGCTGGAGATCGTGACGTCTGAGCTGGCTGAAGCACGCAAGCAAGTCGTGTTGGCGCAGTCTCGTGTCGTTCCTCTCGGCAAAGCTCGTGACGACTTGTATATCGCAATCCAGTCGCAAATGTACACAATCGTCGATGGGAAATACACACTGTCCGGCGTTCAACCACCTCAAGAGGATCAAGACCGACTCGAGGTGCTGCGTGGACAAGTCGACGCTGCAGAGGCGGAAGTAGTGAGCTTGAAAGCGCGCGTCGATGCTGAGAAAGCGAAATGTCTTGGGGGGATGTTCGTGCTGGTTGACCTCGCGGGAGCTGAGTACAGTGGGGAAGGATTAACTCGCAATTCCCGAGAGCAGAAGGAGGCGAGAGAGATCAACACGAGTTTGCTCGCGCTCAAGGAGTGCATTCGTGTCCAGGCTCGTCAAGGAGCAGGCCACATCCCGTACCGAAACTCGAAGCTTACGATGCTGCTCAAGTGCTACCTTGAGACAGACAACCCGTCTTCCACCGTCATGATCACGAATGTCTCGTCGGCTGCAACTCATCTGCGCAAGGCTCTGGACTCGATCAGATACGCTGCATTGGTCGCTTCTGCGTTCAAGACGACTGAGAACGCGAAGGCGGCGGTGAGGAGCAGTCCACTACAGAAGCGCATTCGACGTGCGAAGTGAAGAGAAGGATAGGATAGCATAGCTTGGGTCGAATGGCGTGCATTGCGGGCCTACAAATGACAAGGATGCTATTAGGTTAGAACAAAATAATGGTTGTTGGAGGGGGATCAGCGGCTCATGCGGGCGGCGCGCTGTGTACGGCGACAGTTGTCACAGGTTCGATTGCAGTCCGAGCGCTGGAACTTCTGGCCGAAGTACGAGATGAGCTGCTGCCGCCGGCACGTGGTGTCGTCCTCGCAGTACTCGGCCATCGCCCGCAGTTTCTCCATGTGCACAGCGCGCGTCTGCTTGGTCATGCCCTTTTGCGGCATGAATAGGATGCTGCGCATCTTGGAGATGTCCCGCGGGCTGTAGAAGATGATGCATTGCGACGGCTTGCCATCTCGCCCGGCGCGGCCGGCCTCCTGGTAGTAGCCTTCGATGGACTTTGCTACCGAGAAGTGGATCACGTAGCGCACGTCGGGCTTGTTGATGCCCATGCCGTACGCAATCGTGGCGCACACAATGCTGAGCTGGCCGTTTTGCCAGGCCTCCTGCACCATGTGCCGGTCGGTTGCCGATTGCCCTGCGTGGTAGAAGTCGGCGCTCAGGCCGCGGTCGAACAGGTAGTTGGCCACGTCTTCGCTGTCCTGCTTGGTCATGCAGTAGACGATGCCCACGGCGTCGCGCGGGTACGTCTTCGAGATGAGCTCGTAGAGCGCTTCCATGGCCTTCTTGTCGCTGCCCAGCGGCTTGTCGCGCACCTCGAATGTAAGGTTCTGTCGGTTGAAACTCATGGAGAAGACCAGTCCGTTCGAGATCTTCAGCGAGCGCTGCACACCTTCGATCACCTTGGGCGGCGCTGTGGCCGTCAGCGCCATGAGCGGCACGTCCGGGTACGTCTTCTTGAGCATGCCGAGCTGGCTGTACTCGGGGCGGAAGTCGTGCCCCCACTGGCTGACGCAGTGCGCCTCGTCGATCACGAACCTGGCCAGCATCTTGTTGCGGTGCAGGGTCTGCAGCAGGTCGGCCATCTCGTCGGACTTGACGATCTTCTCGGGCGTGAGGTACAGCAGCTTGAGGCTGGGCACGGGGCGGCGCAGCTCGGCCGTGATGGACCTCTTGAGCGTGAGCGCCGTCTGGCTCGTGAGGAAGGCGGCCGGGATGCCGCAGCGCGGGTTCTGGATGAGCGCCGTGACCTGGTCCTGGATGAGCGACAGCA
>JAHWLF010000422.1:0-14460 GCA_024679295.1 Phytophthora parvispora
AGAGGAGGGACTCCAAGTCATACTGATCACCCGGCGTAAAAGGAAAATTGAGAGAGGTGCGCTAATGCCGCGTGTGAGCTTCAACTACACGACTTGATGGCATGTGAATTATGAGATACTATCTGTATCAACAACGTTCGCGTGACTGAAAGATTACAACAGCGTAGTATTACGCTAGGATTATATGCCATTCGCCACGCAAGCGTAGCATACATTGGACACAGCTGTAGCGTCCGCTCTTCAAGATAATCACGCCAAGCAGGTCTACAAGCTATGTCAACCACTCGATTTCATCTGCTCTCGTAGTTTTGTGTGTGCTATCCGTGACGAAACTCGCTGTATCTCGCCGAATAAGTCCTAAGCAACCCTCGACGAACGCTGGAATAAATGTCAAGCAGCTAGTAATGTCATTCCTACTTCGGTAGAAGCTGACAGTACTTCAATCAGGTGCGTCGTAGTTGCTTACTAAAATGTGCGCTGGCGTTTAGTGCTGGAAGTCACTTCTGGGTCTTCCGATTGGAGAAGATCCAAGACATCCGTTCTGTTGTTCAACTTCGCGATATCTGCAGCATTAGCTCCATCTGTATTCTTCCGCATCAGGCTTGCACCTTGTTCCACAAGGATCTTTACTGTCTGTTTGTGCCCGCGATGCGCAGCCAGCATGAGTGGAGTCCATTCCGCCTTGGTGACAGCGTCAACCTTCGCATGACGGCGAAGGAGCAAGCCAATCACGTCCACACGACCTTCCTCGGCAGCGATATGAAGCGCTGTCCGGCCATCTTTTGTCTTCAACTCGACAGAAGCACCTTTGCCTAGGAGGATATCAATGATTTCAACCAGATCACGCTGTGCCGCCGCCATTAGAGGGGTCCACCCACTGTTGTTCTGTATATTCACGTCACCGGTATCACACATTAGCACACGTGCGCACTCAGTTGAACGACTGTACACTGTTTCATGCAGTGCCGAGTCGCCGTCGGCATCTTGAGCGTTCAAAGTCGCATGATGGAGAAGCAGCAGCTTAATAACCTCGACGTGACCGTTTTGAGCTGCGCCGTGCTTGTTAACTTGCGCTCCATGCTCCAGCAGCGTACGCGCAGCTTCCGTCCGACCACCTTCAGCTGCAAACGTCAACGCAGTGTGTCCATTCCACGTCATCTCGTCCACGTTGGCTCCATTCTCCAACAAAAGCCTCAAAATTTCCACATGGCCTTTGGTTGCGGCCAACATGAGCGGTGTCGGAGCTCCCCCGTTGCTCAGACTGAACGAAACTCTCCCATTGAGAAGAAGACGGACGATCTCCACTTGTCCGTTGTCAGCACCGATAGTCAGGGCGCTGTCCCCGTTCTTGTCGATAGCACGCATAGAATTCGGAGCCGCGTCGATCAAAAGCTCCGCCAAAGCAACGAAACCTCGTTTGGCGGCCACCATGAGTGGTGTAGTTCCCAGTTTATCGCCCAATTCGACGTTGGCATCAAAGGCTAACAAAACTTTAACACTTTGCAATTGTTGACGATCCACGGCCACGTGTAGCGCAGTGCGGCCTTCCAAATTCACCAAACTGACGGACGCCCCACTCGTCAACAGAAACGTGAGCACGTCGACGTGGCACATCCGAGCAGCTTCCATGACGGCAGTGCTCCCGTTTGCTCCCCGCTCATCCAGGTTGCACCCGTTGGCGATTGCGAGGCGAGCTCCACGCAAGTCTCCGGCGAACGCAGCGTCGATCAATCTCATATCGGACCTCTCCTCCAGTTGTTCGGATCTCTTTGAAAATGATCCAGCAGGATTTGCACTCGTGGATACTTTGACACTGCTGCTACAAGACAAACAAAAAATAAACATGTCATGTGCGTTGCTTCAGCTACCTGTATTCCTTCAAAAACAAGAAGTCCACTGATGAATTGAAAGAAAGAAAGCCATCCGGCCGCAGTCAAAGCTCTTAACTCTCCAAGCTTTTAGCCACGGCCTCAAAACGCTCGGGCACTCTGGGATCGAAGAGTTGGTCACAAATCACCTCGCGGACGAAATGCTTCGCCTCATCGCTCTCTGCAATGTCCAGCGCCTTCTTTAATGCAGCGAGAGGCCAGTCTCCATCTTCACTTTCACATAGCATTTCAAGCGCCCACAGGTGACCGATCTCGGCAGCCGCCACGAACGCCTTGCATTTGAGTTGCTTCGGCACATGCGTGGCGTCGGACAGGTAGTCGATAAGTTGCTGGGCCACTTGGCCAGATCCACTGTAAACAGTGCCCTCAAACGCTCCCAAGATTGTTCTCGGAGAAATGACCTCCTCGTCGTACAAGTACCGCACCAGTCTGCAATCGTGCTGTGCGGCAGCGCCGATGAAGGCCTCTTCTATCATCTCGACAGAAATACGGGAATCGTTCCGCAACAACTTCACTACTTCGGCGCAGTCCTTTGTGGACGCGGTCACAAACACCTCACCAATGACGTCGGGGGTGATGCAGGCATCCTTCATCAGCAACTTTATGATAGCGATGCTGCTCGACGAGACTAATCTCTGGCATCCAGCTGACTTGAAAGCAGCGATTATAGCTGTATCCGAAATGCGTTCCTTCTCGTACAGGATTTTGATTCTCTCGACAGGGTGCGTGGGGACAAACGCCCTACTCTTCGCTTCTTCAGAGGCGCATTTCTTATAGCAGAGATATTCCACCGTCTTCACGGTGTTCCAAATCGAAGAGACCGCAGTCACGAATGCCTTGTCGAACACGTCCGGCGTGATCAGCCCCGTGTCGTGCAGGGAGATGACGACATCAGACCAATCGGAGTCAACCGCCTCCAGGAATGCCTTGTTAACCAAGTCTGGAGGCACGAATCCACTTCGATGCAGAAAATGCACGCCATGAAGCTTAGCTTCTCGCACCAGCTTAAAAAGCAACAGTGAACTGCTACCAGGTGGACCGTACAACTCGGAAATCTTCTCCACCAAAACATTATTCTCAGTTTCCACAGCAGCTTCAAAAGCGCTCACGAGATCCCAGTGGAATTCATCCACTTGCAGCAAGAAATCCACGATATCAGCGTGTTTCGCAGTGATAGCACGCGACAGCCCCTCAGACCCCACACCGCCGGTATGGTAGCCGTTCTCGATTGCGTGCTTTACCATACACTTGACCAGATCTAGGCGCCCCTTTCCTGCGGCGTCGCTCAAAACCTCATGAGCTGCTTTATGCGCCTGCCACTCTCCATAACTTCGATCAGCCGACGTGATGACTTTCGATAGTAGAAACTCAACAACTTTGATGTGGTTATTTCGAGCAGCTTCTCTCAATGAATCCAGTAGGATACTCTTGGTTTTATCCGTTAACGCAGACTGGAAGAATGCATCGAACACCATAGTCACCGCTTGGAAATGGCCGTTGCCAGCAGTACTGACCAGTGCTTCTGGCACAACGCAATTATTGTTTTTCAGTAGTTGCGCCAACCACTCGATGTCGCCAATGCTCGCTGCCTCAGTGAGAACTTGTTCAGGTGTCAGGAGGAAAGTCATGATCAGTCTGGGGACGTGTGACAGAACCAGAATTCCACTAGGCAATGCGGTCTGTTTGAGGCGCTTGACTGGAGGAAGGTCCTTGGCTTCTTCCGGTGCCGAAGATGGCGGGTCCATTCTCGCGTGGGGGCCACTTGGTCGGCAGTGGTAAGATTAGCTTGTGCACCAGAAGACCAGGTATCGGGCCTGCAATGCTCGTGCGTCTTAAGTTACGCGTTCCGCCCCTACAGCATATACCTCCTTTTTCGACTTCATCCTGAATACATCGTGCATAGATTATTCACTTATAAAATCGACTAGAACCGTGTTGTTACCTATGAACGAAATTATCAAATCGCACTTAAGTGGACGGAATCGCACTTGATCGGATATGGTTATCATCGAACGTTGGTGCAGGACTGCAACAAGCTGTCTTTTCTGATCAGCTAATTCAGCACAATCCATTACCAGACATAGCAGTTTACAAGCTACATCATTATTATTATAGGCGCATCGGCGACAATGTAGCGTTAGATGAAAAGGCTCATCAGACGAACTCCAACAAAGCACAGACCTTCACATTTTCGAAACGAGCAAAATTGGCATCCGTGTCACTAAAACAAATCTTGTATGTTCAAACACATTGCAATCGTAGCATTCGCTGAGGTATGCTGCTGTAGTTCTCAACCCAGACGCCAAGCAATGAATCAACGTCTCCATGCAGCTCGTCATCACTGCCGTGTGATCGCAGTTTAATAGCGGTAAGACCTGCGATAAGATAATTTGTTTCCAAACCGCAGCTAGTGCTCCTCTCAGCAATGTGTCATTTACTCCAGGGGTGCGTCAAGAGTTTAAGAGTGCAAAGTGCAAATGCATAGACTGCGGTGCATTTTGAGGGAAACAATCCCGCCGTGGCCTCGTACGATACCTTGGATTATGCGCGATGAATAGGACGAGCAATGACTTGTCGCGTTATCTTCAAGGTGCCAGGTTCGTCATCTGTTGATAACAAAGCTGTATAAACTCTGGGTTATATCTCGCAACAGATCTCGTTGCACTTGAGAGTCTGGCTCGTCCGGATCATGTGGAGTGTGTTGCTCTCTCTGGTTGGAAGGCGCAACAGAGCACGCACGGTCTGGGATGGTGAGCGTGCCGTTGTGATGGATAACTGGAATGTTACACGACTTGATCCCATGGCTGCCATTGCCGGCAAAGCCTCCCTTACTTCGATGGTTTCCATCCGTCTCGAAACCTGTGCGAAAGTATTTGCGCTGCACAATGCGACCTCTGTAATGCTGGTAAAGCGTCCAGAGTGGATAACACCAACTACGGTGACCAGGTTTGATCGGCTCGCCTCCCGTTTGTAACGTCACATGACGTGGATTGTATAATATACATATTATGTAGTTGCCACGTGATAGGAACGTCTGGAGCACATCAACAGCGATTGACTCAACCCCGGGACATGTTCAGCAGCACAGCATCAGCTGTTGCCTGGTCGTTTATGCGTGCTCTCCTTCCCGGCACAGAATCTCTTTCTGCAACAAAGCTCCTGCTAACCATTCGCCGGCAAAGAATCCTTCACTCGTGGTTTTTCGTCGTAGAGCTCACCTTCTCCAGCAATCTCAGCACCGATGACTTGGAGTCCCTCCTCTTTGCTGCTAGCACTCGCTGCCGTCAGCTCCAGTCTCTGTCTCAATGACGTGCTCGCCTCCAGCGAAGTAGCTGAAGCCTGTGCTGCGTCGGGGGCGTACTGCGGAAACGACCAGAGCGGGCCCAACTGCTGCACTGCTGGAAACTACTGCCAGCCATGGAACCCGACCTACTACCAGTGCCGTCCGACGCCTGCCAGGTGCGGAACCCCCGAGGTCGGCATCGACTACAACGGCGCTGACATCGCCGACCTCACCGGCATGAAGCTCCCCGACGATTGCTGCAACCGGTGCGCCAGTACGTCTGGCTGTGCCGCATACACGTTCGTGAACAATGGATGGGACGGCCAGCCGCACTGCTACCTCAAGCGCGGCACGGGCACAAGAAAGAAGGCCGTGGGTGCGGTGTCGGCCGTCGTGTCTTCCTCCTTATCGACGCCTCGTGGGACCAACACCACGGGCGGCCACATCCAGGCTCAGATCCGAAGTGGAGCCGTCAAGTCCAAGGCCGTCAACCTGGGCGGCTGGCTCGTCACGGAGCACTGGATCACGTGGGAGTCTGCGCTCTGGAACGGCATCTCGAGAGACGAAGACCACAAGGGCGAATACCACACGATGCAGATCCTCGGCAAGGAGAAGGGCACGGCTGCCTTCGAGCAGCACCGCAAGACCTGGATCACCGAGGCCGACATCAAGGAGATCGCCGACACGGGCGTGCTCAACACCGTCCGAGTCCCCGTCGGCCACTGGATCATTCGTGACGCCACCGATGCTCCCGGAACCGAAGGCGATATGTTCGCTCGAGGTGGCCTCAAGTACCTGGACGCCCTCATCAACGACTGGGCCGTCAAGTACAACATCGCGGTCATAATCAGTCTCCACGCGCACCAGGGCAGCCAGAACGGCATCGAGCACAGCGCCCCCGTCACGCTCAACACCGTGGGCTGGAGCACGTCGCAGGTCAACGTCGACAACTCGCTCAAGTTCGCCACGTTCCTCGCCGCGCGATACAAGAACAGTCCGGCGTTCCTCGGCCTCAACCTCATGAACGAGCCCGTGCCTCCTGTCGACGGCAACGTGCTCCGCAACTACTACATCAACGCGTACAAGCAGATCCGCGCCACCGGCAACGACTGCATCCTGCTGGTCACGCCGTTCCTGAGCGACCAAGACCCGGACCACCTGAAGGGCATGATCGGCGCCCCCGAGTACACGAACGTGTGGAACGAGATCCACGCGTACTTCATCTGGGGCTACGAGGGCAAGACGGAGGAGCAGGTGCTCGCGGTCGTCGACCAGTACGACCAGAGCCACCTGAAGGCGGCGCCGACCAACAACCGCCTGTTCCTGGGCGAATGGTGCATGGGCGGCCCTCCCGACTCGAGAGGCATCTTCCAGAACATCGACAACTTCCGCGAGCTGGGTCGCAAGCAACTCGCCTACTTCAACGCGGACACGACGGGCGGCTGGGCGTTCTGGACGTGGCGCAACTCGGACGAGACGGTCAAGCGCACTGGTTGGTCCATGCGCTACCTCATCAGGAACGGATACCTCAATCTCAAGGCCTAAGCCGCCATGACGCAGTTGAACCCTCTTCAAATTCTTGCTCATCGTCGATGAATGCACCGCTCGAGTAAAATCCTATTTGAGCTCAATCCATAATCCATCCTCGACAGCCGCGATAACTTGTTTACCCAACTCACGATAACAAATTCGCCTGAGATGGCAATTGTGAGTAGCAACGGGCTGGCCGGTGGATGCGAAAAAAACAAACGAATCGTCATTCAACGTACATAATGCATCGAATGTTTTCGCCTTGCTGTCATGACGAGAGGCACAGAGGAACGCCAGCGCCTTCACGCTGTTATCATGATTGCGCTTTTAAGCGCGTAATTAAGGAGCAGCCAGACTGTCGCTTTATTCCAAATTATGAAGTTGACATCTACGATGCGAACAATTTTAACTCATCAATCCAGAGTGCCGTAGTTTGAAATAGCAGATTATTGATGCGGATAACGTGTCCTTGATTACACCAAACAGATCCCAATTGTCCTCAAGCATATGATACTTGGACCGCGTGTCGAACTACAATGGCCGGGTAAACTCTATTTTTTGCACGCTACCGCACAAGACGAACCCTAACCCGTACAAGTTTTTGATGAATTTTTTTTTAAAGATGGTTAAAATATATACTACTTGGTTTACCTGGATGTCACGTCTTTATCCACATGATCGTAGGCTTGAGTCGACCGTCGTTCGTAGAGCTGAATAGCTGCGTACTTAGGCTATAACTCCGTGACTCGCAATACGCTGCAGCATCGTGAGTTTTCTTCAACTCGTCCAGTGGCCATTTCCCAACGAAAAACTTCAATATATTTTCGTATTTGGAGCGCTTGGCAGCACTGGCGAACTTAATACTCATTCTCTTGAAGGTTGGAGGCAGGCATTTTTTTCCTCTTTTGTTGGGTTAGTTGCTTTTCATGCGGACAGCAAATAGCAGAATGAAACGAAACTGAGACATCGAGAGAGCATGGTATTTGTTTGTGGCTGGAAACGCCTCCCCATGCAGACTCCTTCAGGAAGTCGTGAATCGCCAAATGAGATAGCCGATTACCTCCTATTGACGACACTAAAACTCGGCCAAAACGATGAATCGCAGATGCTCGATTTTATGAGGAATGAATACTTTAACTAAACTACTTATATTACTTCGAAGTATGACCCAGTGACGTGTGTGCATGTTTTACTTGCCGTATTCGCAGTAGTTTGGGAGGGTATGCATTGTAAAGTCCCATTTCGAATCGAGCGTTATGCCATTAGAGTGTGGTTCGTAGTGTCCTTCAACTACTTATATTACTTCGAAGTATGACCCAGTGACGTGTGTGCATGTTTTACTTGCCGTATTCGCAGTAGTTTGGGAGGGTATGCATTGTAAAGTCCCATTTCGAATCGAGCGTTATGCCATTAGTGTGGTTCGTAGTTTTCTTCAAATGCGGCATCGTAGGGGGCAATCGAGAAGTTCATTTTGAGTAGGAGCCGAGACTTGAACCGCACTGCGAGGCAGCCTGTGAGAGACTAGCACCGTGGGATGTGGTGGGCGGGTTGCGAGCTAGCGCCCTGATAGATGTTGATCCCTGCATTATCCAACGGAAATCGAACTGGAGCTGCTCCGGGTGTTACGGACACGGGCAGAAATTCCTGCTGAAAACGTGAATGAAGTGGTCGCGAAAGCAGCACAAGAGCATGACTCGAGAGTTGTGGAAATTTTGTGTAATGACTTTTGACTGACTCCCGAAGTTCGTGTTAAAGCTCTCAAAGCGCTTGGGCACAACGGATGCACCTCTCTACTGTTGCGTTGGTTGCATTGGTTGTAACCCAACATCGGAAATTGGAGAGATTCTTTCATACGGCCTTCACCTGGGATTAACTGGTGATGTTGATAAAGATTGGTGTTGTTTGGAGGCTACATGTCGATCAAGCCACAACCTCCTTCCGAATTTTTGTCGTCAAGAATTGTCCCGTTGATGGAACTGCAACTACAGTTACCAGATACACATTGGCAGGGTAGTAGATGTAGTCCAAACAAAGCTACAAGACCGTATGAAATTACCGGAATGGACAACTCTGTATAATCGACTTTTTGTTGCAGCTTAGTGCGTCCCACATGAGTGCCACCTTGAGTGTGTTTACACCCAGTGAACCCAGCTTTTCCAGTCTCCGAGAAACTGATCCTGGTAGTTGTGCGTTCGTCCCATTTCCAGGGTCACCCCTCGTACCATGTTGATTTGCACGAGTCGATCGATTCACAAATGTGTCCATGCAGATTTTCGCGAAATACACGCAATCTTCTACCGACTTCTAGATGGAGTTCAACTCAGGATTAGTTTCTGCAAATCGAATGAATTCACCATAGTGTTGGATTCCGAATGGCAATCCCACAGCGAGGAGCTCACCGCTATTTGAACTGGTGAGTATTCGGACGGAGCAAGCGGAAAGCAACGGGTTGTAGTGAAACGAAGCGCAGGTTGAAGGATACTCGGGTTTCCACCGATAAAGCCACAACGAGCCGCATTTTTAAACGCCGCCACAACAGATCCAGATGGAATACGTTCGCTGGCCAGGATCAACTCGACGATAGAAGCTCTAGCTGCATTTTCAACAGCTACAGCAAGTGCTGTTTCTGATACCCGATGCTGATCATAAAGAAATCTCCAGGTTTTGATAGTACCTGACGCAGCCGCTCTTTCAAACGCCAAGTCAAATGACTCGGGTGCAATTGGTGCGCTACCCAGCAAAAACGCCACGATGCCGAGACGTCCCTTGTGGGCTGCCTGCACGAATGCATCACCGACAACCTCAAGTTCGTTGTGCCCATGATTGTAAAAATATGTGACTGCTTTCAAGCAGCCATTGACCGCGAGACATCCGAAAGCAGTTTCTTCAGGATAGAGCGGCCAGTTAGTGTAAATCAACTCGGCAATTTTCTCTTGCCCTCCACCAATAGTAGCTCAATCGCGTCCGCATAATCCCATGCATACCGCTCTGGTTGGATCAGAAACTCCACGACGCTAAAATGACCGCCTTCGATAGCGCGAGTCAGTGCATTGCAGAACCAGCTTGCTGGTTTTCAGCCGCCGTCATATGTATACCTCGCAGCAAATTTCGCTACATCAAGATGCCTCCTGGCAGATGCTTCGTCGAGGACCCTCCAAGCTGCAGCATGGGAATTTCCCCCACTTTCGCTGTCGCTTTCAGCGTAGATGTCGCCATCATTCTCATTCTCAGACGCAATTGTGGGCAGTATCAGCTCCACCACAGCTAAATGGTCCCCCGACGCAGCAGCAGCAGCTGCATCCCTCAAGGCATAATAGCTATCGCCATCCACCTTCTGTGAGCCGATGACTTCCAGACTCAACACCTTCATTGCGTTAATATTACAATCTCGGGCAGCAGCGAGCAAGGCTCCATCCCGAACGTCGTCGTCGTGCTGGTCCAGAAGCAAGCGTAGCCACTGTAATTGGCCTGTGTTCGCGGCTTCCACTATAGCTTCGTTAGGGCTCATCAAGAACGTGTCAATGCTCTTATTTGTGTCGGGAGACGAGCAAACTTCAATCGGATGAGGTTGAGATCGCTACTTGTGCTGACAGGTACTGTTTGCTTGCCCTCCTCGGCGGCGTCGCCATGTGCAGGGGGACGAACAGCACTTTCCATTCTCGTTAGAAGCTAACGGCGATTTTTCTGACAATTTAATGATGATTTCGGTCCCCCCTTATACGCCACTGCGTTGCACAATAACTATTAATCGAGCCGGGACTCCAATGGTAAGCTGTTGTACTACTGCCTACTTCTTATGTCCCCGTTTTAGTTGTGTAGGGGTGTGCCTCCCAGGCGTTAGTCTTCCATTCCACGTGGGGTTCCTCCTTTTATTTACCTCCAGAAAATCGGCTCGGAATTCATAGCATTTGGTCTATCCTGCCCTGGAGTCCGGCGATTTTTGGACATAGAGATTTCTTCAGCTTCTTGTGGCGGGTAGCACTTCGTGCTTGTTCGAGTGCCGCTATGGACCACTCGGTTCGGTTACAGAGGTAGTACGCAACCTCATTGCGATTCGTGCGCGCGGCGGTCATGAGAGCCTCCCGTTCCGCTGACGCACCTATGACGGGTTTTACCACCAAAAGTGATTCCCAACGTAATGGCTCTCCCCCATGTGGTCGAGTGTATCGATTCCGTCGCTATGACTCCCCAAGAGGCTGTGATTGATGCTGCCCGAACGGGTCAGTTGGAGCTACCGAAACAACTTCGCCTCAAGTTCGAAAGGGAAGTAAACTCGACAATCGATAGCTTGCCGATACTGGAGTCACTGAAGAAGTAGGGGGAGCACAACACCTCCGAAGCCATAGTGAACGCTGCTGTCGTGGCAGCGGGGAAAGGGTTTCTCGAGATCGTCAAGTTCCTGCTGCCAATTGTCACGAACAGGCCGGAGGACGAGAAACACGTGGCCACGGAGGATGCATGGGGGGCCTTGGAAGAAGCAGCAGCCTTAGGCCACTTCGAGACCGTTAACCTTGCAGCACAATATCTCGGGGAAGACAACTACAAATACCGCGAGCTGTTCTATCTGCACCCGCACAGCAGAAAGACCAAGGCGCTGTGTCGTGCAGTTTCAGGAAATCACCTCGGCAATGTCAAGTTTCTTTTCAACCCTCAACGATTCCACTGGGAAATGAGCGACATATTCGATCCTGCGATCGCCGAAGCAGGAGGTGCCGCGGTCAAACTGATATTTTAGGCTTACAGCAACTACCCCGAGCCGGAGAGTTTACTTGAGCAGATAGCGGGGCGCGGGAAGGTTGGAGATGTATCGTATCTCTGCAAGAACAGATCTCTATACCAAATCGCGTACTTCGGCCGAGTCCGTGTAGCTAGCATTTCAAAAGGCTGGCGGCATTGGGATCCTCAACTTTCTTGATGAAAATACACAGATTTATAACGCCAAAATTGTGGCTGCGTTCCGATTCGCTGGCAAGGATGGGGAGTGCTACAAGGCTCACAAGGATAAAAAGGCGATTTGGCATTTTTTTCAGACTTTGGAACAAGCAATATCCAACTTCCGAATCGATGTGGTCATGGTACTGTTTGTGAATTTCCCAGCAAATGCTGATCGAAGCACTGATTTCAGCTGTTCGAGATGGCGTATTGGCGGATGTGAAACTCGTTTTCAATCATGGAGAGTGGACGCAAGCCGTGCTCAACACGGCCCTCATGTGCGCGGGGACTCGTCAGATCCACCAATTTCTCTGATGATAGTCTGCATCTACATGTATGGCGACATGTGAGGCTATGGGTATCACATTATAACAATCCCTGATGACACCGAACTGCCGATTCATTAAGGTGAACGACCACGCACATCCATTCGTGTAACACCGATAACCAGAAACAACAAAACGCTATGGAGAGACAGCGAACATGTACAATCCAGGTCACCATAAACTTATATAATGTGGGTCTGCATTTCCTTGTAGCACAATTGACTTCTGAAAGTTCATTTCAGAAATCATAAATACCACGGGGTATTCATTTCAATCACTCGAAAAGTAAGGGCTTGAACCTTGAGATTGACATGTTTGTTCTTGATGGGGTAACGCATGAGCCAGCCAGTGCGCCTCGCCGTCTTGTCCGAGTTGCGCCACGCCCAGAACGCCTAGCCACCACCTATGATATCGCATTTACATATCACTTTACTCCGCTCATATAAGCCTCTAGGCTCAATCATTAAAATATTTGAAGTGATTGATGGCTTTCGACAATCAAGAGCGAGAGATATCTCGAGTCGAGTTCGCCTCGCACTTTGATCATGTCAAGTCTATTGTCCTGCCGGGGGCTGAGTGAGTACCCGATGACTTTTGTGGCTTGCAACCTCAACGGCAGTCGACAAAACGCGCGTTCCTGCGTTCCAGCTAATCGGGTTTGCCGACTTGCCCACGCAGGTAACGGCGCTAGACCACGTCATGAAGAGTATCGAGACCTATTTAATGGTACCTGAGGAAGCGGTAGTGGAAGCTGCGAAAACGAGCCAGCTAAAATGGCTACGTTCTCTACTAGACGAGCATGGAGACAAGGTTCGAGACGAAGCCATGATAACTTCTGCTGGTGAAGGATGCATCCCAGCAGTGAGGACTCTATTGTTTGAGGTGATCGGGCCTCAGAGTGGGATACTGAACGAAAAGAGTTGTAAGGTTATTGCAGAAGCCGCTACCGCCGCAGCTGCCAAGGGGTATTTAGTTGTGGTGGGAATGCTGTTGCTCCAACTGGAAGCAGATACCGAGCACGATGACGACTTCGAGGGGGAAGGTGATTCCGACGATGACGGTGATGATACCGACTTGCCTTCACGTAATGGAGCGTGGAATGTCCTCGATGTAGCGACTGCAAATGAACACCTCGAGGTGGTGAAATTTGCTGCAGAGTATGCACGCGACACTGCGGTCACGCCAGCTTATGAATTCTGTGATGCATTGAATCTCGCGGTCCGAGGTGGCCATCTTGAGGTCGTGGAGTTTCTTCTTGAGTCCGGGAGGTACACGTGGCTGTATGCTGAGTCTTTCAAGCTAGCGTTCGATAATGGACAAGATGCTATTGTTGAGCTGATAAGTGCCCGGTCACTGGAGACGAAAGACACGACGTTGTTTTGTTGTACTGCTACGAGTGGTAATCTGAAACTGGTCGAGTATCTCTACGACAAGGGACATAACCGCCCTGCGTTGATCAATTATGCATTTGAGAAGGCTGCAGCTCGCGGACATACTGATGTAGTGGCGTTTTTACTAGATCGGGGATCACTATCTCCAAATTCAATTGAGTTGACGTTTAAGGGCGCGTCAGATGATGAGCGGATTTATCGAGTACAAACGAAGCTCTTACTTGAGCGATGTCCGATTTCTTCCTGTGCATTTAATTTGGCGTTTGAATGCACGGCTGTGGCTGGGTTTTCTGCAACCTGGAAATATCTGTACGACCAACATCGAGCGTCGCCTCAATCGCTTGCTAGGGCATTCGAGCGTACCCAAACAGCTGAGATCCTGAAGCTTATGTATGTGAACGACGATATTCCTGCCAGTTCAGTAGCGGTTGCGTTTAAAACTATTGGAGGTTGTGGCACGATTGGCGGTCAATATGATTACCCTGGCGAAGATCGACTGGAACTACTCGGACTCATGTACAAGGAGTTTCAAATTCCAGCTGAGGCTGTTAATGAAGTTTTTAAACAGGCTGCGGCAACATTGCACCCGAAAATACTGCAAATGTTGGGCAACGACCCTCGACTGGCTCCTGACGTTCGTTCTGTGGCGGTTGAGAAAGCCGTGGTGACGGGACCCGTCCACCTTTTCCAGGTTCTGTTTCGCACAATGGGGCTGCTGTCTGATGAAGCGAGCCAAAACGTCTTGAGAGCTGCCTCTACCGGTGATTTGGGTCGCATGAAGTTCTTGCTGAGCCAGCCCGGTATAGCAAGAACGGTTATCCGAGAGGCCATCATGATTAGCGCTCACAGGGACAGGAATGGCGTTGCCCGGTGTTTGTGCAGGCACCAAGAGTGGCCTCTAAAGCTATTCCAAGACGCGTTGCAGGATTCTCGCCACAAGAGGCTGAAGAAGTACCTCCGTGCAAGAATTGCTCTGCGCCAGAAAGGAAAATGATGCATGCCTGACTCCAGCATCGGCAAGCGACTAATTGTCGACTCCACCTCTCTCTGGAAGCGGGCGTAATGTTGTTTTTAATCAAATGGCCCACGTCAACAACAGAATCGCGGTA
>JAHWLF010000423.1:0-14459 GCA_024679295.1 Phytophthora parvispora
TGTCTTCGAGCTGCTCCCGCTTGGGGTCTACCGAAGTGACGTGAACAGTACTGACCTAAGTGTTCAACTGAGCCCGCCGTCGTACTTCTCCGGGTCCATTGGCTGTACTCTTGTCGCGCATTCCATTGACCGCAGCGGCGCGTACGTCTCGGCAGACACGTACGAAGTACCGTTAAGCGTGACGGTGGTGCCGGAAGCGACAGTGCCTTTCATATCGCTGGCGACGACGGCATTTACCGCGGTAGAAGATGGCGTGGTCGTGTGCGACTCGGTGGCGGCAGCGCTGGTGGATGCGGACGGGTCCGAGGCGCTGTTCTTGGTTGTTGACTTGGGCAAGTACGATCCGTATGTGACGTCCGTGTCGTGGCGATCTGGCGCGTCGGTGGTGCCGTTCTCGACGAAAGCAGACGGAGTGGTACCTGCGATAGTTTTCGGTGAGTCGTCGGAGCGCGCTGTGGCGGCCGGTGCAGACCACGTGAATATGAGCGGCAGTGTGGAGATTGGTTTGGTGGCAGGGTATAGCGGCGAGCTGCACTTGAGCGTCTGGAGTGCGTCAGTCGAGAAGGCATACCTAGTCTCTGCGATCGGGTCGAATATCGCTGTTGCAAGGGCGTCCGCGCTTCCGGTTACGGTAACAGTTAGTCCAATCTGTCATGTTGCGAAGGTGGTGTTGAACCCAGTTGCTGCAACAACGAAACCTTTGGTGGCAGTCGCGATCCAAGTGCTCGGCTCGACAAATGACACGGATGGATCCGAAGTCCTTACAACTGAAGTAATGGTTAATAACTCTGCGGTGCTAAGCGTGTACGGAACAAACGCATCGGAGAATTGGCTTGCGGGCGGTAACACCGCTGTTCTTCCTCGTGTCAATTCGCAACCTGTTTTTCGCGTGGATCAAACACTTTATGTTATGCCTCGAGCCGATTTCGTTGGGTTCTTTGTGGTTAATGTTACAATTAAAACTACGGAATTGGAAACTGGGGAAACGAAAACAAAATCAGTGGTAGCTACGGTGCTAGTAACACCAGTGGACCCGATAATGCGTGTAAGCTCTGTTTCGCATGGATACTGGAATCAATTTGTACAGTTGCCGTTCCAAAGGCTGGACGCCCTTCAAGAAGTTGTTAACCGCGAGCATCTGCTACTTTATGTGGAGAATAGAACCCACATCGCTGATATTTACGCGGGCTTTAAACGACTAGCACCACTTACACTTGGTGCCGTGGATCTCTATGTGATCCCGTACGCACTTCGAGATGTAGTTAGTGTGCGGCCTCGTGAGTATTGGTACGGGTACATGAAAATGTTTGCTATCTTAACGACGGTTCCATTCGATATTGTAACGGCCCCAAATCGCACAGCGTATCAAGGTGCCGGTGACGGCATTGTTATTGTAGATATCCCTGTGCTGGTTTACCCACGGTCAGTCGCACCATCATCGTCTCTAGCTTTATCTTCGCGCGGGGGGTTCGTCGTAGCAGGGAAACCGGTTTCATTCACGTTTGATGGTGTTTTCCCGAATGACTCATGGGGTCGATCAACGAGTGGGGGGATAACCAGTCAATTGGCGCTTGCTCCATTGAGTATGGTGAACTCCCTGTCTACTAATCTCTCCATGGCGGTAACTAAAGCTACTCTCAGAGGCGTGGCAGGGTATGGGTTGTACTCAGCTGGCAACATCACAGGGGATATCTACCTCCGGTTCCTTATGGACGGAAAAACTCTATATTCTGGACCATTCTTGATAACAATGATGACTCAAGCCACGGACATTCTCCGACAGACTATCGTGACAAATGTTTCGAATGCGAAGTTGCAGTTGGTGGGGGAAGCGGCTCGAGGAGCACTGGGCTTTGGTAAATCCATCCGAGTATTTCAAGTTGGTGACAACCAAAATGTCACCTTCCGCCTGGCCGATTTTGGGTTGATGAGTGAGCTGACCGATCTTGTCAGTGTCCAAGCCTTTATTGTTGGTAATACAGCGGATGCGGTGGTTGTTGGTTCGACACTGCTGACGGGAGAAACTGATGCGCAGTGGGGTACAGCTATGAAATTCGGCGATTTGCGTTATGACTTGTATGGAAGCAAAAGCTCCACGTGCCTACCTGCTTCGGAGCCATCCTGCTTACTCAGCAGAGTTGTTACAGTGGTGCCACGCAAGTATGCAACGCAAATCTTCAATGTGACGATGAAAGTTGTGTCGAGAGTTTCCGTCAACGATACCGCGTTTGGCTCACTCTCGACAGTTACTACGTTTGCAAGGTGCCGAGTGGTAGTCACGCCTGTGCCCAACACTCCTCAACTGGTACTAAATAGTACATCAGTCACAACACTAGAAGATACTGCAGGTGCATTCTCAATTGTTGAAGCGTCTACGCCTGATCGAGATGGATCGGAGGTCATTGAAGTTGATATGAGTTTTGATCCGCAGTACCTCGATGGGATTCAATTGGACGGAGTTGTCGTAAGTACTCCTGCGGTTGCTGGTACTGTATTGCTCATACCGAGAAGCTCCACAAGTTTTATCTCTACGAATCGAGTCGTATCGCTAGTCCCTCGCCGGAACTTTGCCGGAAATTTTACTTTTCAAATTGGAGTTACCAGTATCGAGAGTTCGACAGGTGAAAGCATCCGTGTATCGACGAGTATATCGGTTAGTATCATCGCTGTTGCCGACGCGCCAGTGATACACATTGGTACAACTGACATTCGCGTCAACCAAAATGTCCCTGGAGAGTTGACAGTCACCTCTATCACGTTGACAGATGTTGATAGCTCAGAATCACTTCGTCTTGTTATTTCTGATCAAAGCGGGGTGGCGGTGAAGCAAGTGGAGGTGTCTGGTGGCGCGCAATTGGCCAAAGACAGTTCGAACAGCAAATTTGTGCTGGCACCACTGCCTATAACGTCAAGCAACCTACTCATTCGACTAACTGCGGTAACGACCTGGTTTGGTTCAACACAACTTCAAATTAGCGCGGTCTCTCGAGAATCGAGCAATGGTGACGAAGCTGCCACTTCAATCACCGTGTCTTTTACAGTTCTGCCTGTGGCCGATACGCCCACAATTGTCGTGGAAAATACTCGTGGGCAATTGACCCAGGCGACCCGGGTTGGTCTTGTCTCTGTGGGTATTCCTAACCCAGCGAAGTTGGATGCGACAACGCTAACGGTGTACATGGTTCCGCGATCGACTGATCCGATCGAAGTGAGGTGGCAGTCTCAAGTTCTTTCGTTGGAAATAGTGACCGATATTTCTTCGTCAGGACTGTATCGACTGCCATCGGCCACCACGCTCCAGCAGCCAACAATTACGGTGAGCACTGCGAAATGGCTTAGCTCAATAACTTTCGACGTTGTAGTCGTGGCAGTTATTAGCGTCTCCGGTACTTCACAGCGAACAACTCAAGCGGTAACGGTGACATTCGTGGCAGTACAGCTCTCCTCGACTAGTTTCAACCTTACAGAAGGCGGGACAGGGTCGCTTTCGCTCACATTGCTCAGTGCACCACTGAGTGCTCTAACGGTGACGTTTACCAGCAATTTCGTCACTAAAGCGATTACAGTCCCAGCATCTGCTACTTTCGCCAGTACCGACTGGAACGTAGCCAAGAGTGTTCAAATCTCGGCGGTGAATAATTACCTTGAAGATGCGAATGCCGTTGCTACGATCTCCGGGGTGACAAGCTCAAATGATCCAGTTTATTCGAACTATCCTATTTCTGCTGTCACAGTGCAAGTCGTCAACGATGACTTCTCTGGATTTGCTGTTTACCAGGGTACTACGAAAACTACAGCCCCTGCATTGGTTGTCGCTGAAGCGCGAGTGTTTTCGGATACGTATAACATTGTGCTTCTAGCACAGCCGACGGCTGATGTATCCGTGACACTAAGTACTTCGCTGAGTATTTTGGTTGTATCACCATCGAGTGTGACCTTCACGGCATCGAATTGGAACGTCTCAAAAGCGATTGCAGTGGCAGCAGATGACAATTTTGTGGTGGACGGTGATCGAACCGCTACCATCTCGTCTGTCATCACCAGTTCTGATCCTTTGTACAGCATTATAACGATTGCGAATCTGAACGTCAAGATCGTCGAGACGAAAGACACTACTCCGCCTCCGAAGATCCTGGATGCAAAATTCCTGGACACGGCCGTTGGATTGACTATTACGTTTGATCGAGCCGTGGATCGTACTACACTTACAGCTGATAACTTTGCGTGTAGTATTGTGTTTGACCTTCCAACAGTGACGGACTCGACTAATTACTGCGGTGCTGCTCCAGCTTGCACATGGCAAACAGGTTCCCTATCGATACGATTTGTATTTGGTCAAGGTGCCAAAATCGTACCTGGGAGTATACTGGTATTACGAGCAAACTTGCTAAAATCTACCGCTAAAGCCGAGTTGGCTGCACCAGCAGCAAATATTATTGTCAGTGCACCGGATAAGGCACCTCAGCCCCAAGTGTTGGTAAGCGGTGCGACGTCACTTGGAATGTGTGACGATCTCTTCCTGGATGGATCAAGTTCATCGGGATCGGGTGGTCGCTCAATGACGTACACGTGGATGCTCGTAAACTCATCAAGCGTCACAACAGGTTCAGTGGATACAGTGAAAGCCTTACTAACTTCAGCAGCTACGACAAACAATGCCACGATTAAGATTGCCGCGGCTGTCCTTGAAGCCGATGGCAGTTACTCATTTGTTCTGGTAGCCACCAACTTTTTCGGGAAGGGTGGTAACTCAAACGAGATCGTGGTCAAAAAGTCAGGCATGGCACTTCCATCTGTTTCCATTAAGGGTGGCAATCTTCAGGGCGCGTATCGAGCTAGCGAGCTTGTTATCACTGCTTCGGCGAGTTATCCATCTTGCTCTGGAACCGTTACGACGGATTCTACAGGTACTGCTGCCGCGTCAACAGGCGTCGACATGACGTTCACGTGGATGCAACTGACGGGAGATCTCACACCAACGCAGTTCAAGTCAACAAGCCCGAATCCACGTATCCTCAAACTTCCTGCCGCGACATTGACGGTGGGGGTAAATTATGTATTTCGACTTCTTGTGGCAATGTCCAGCAACGCCAAAGTGAACAATACTGCAGATGTGCAGATCGCTGTGGCACGCACAGACCTGTCGCCTCTGATTGCAGCCGGTAATCGATCAGTCGGTGTCGAGCAGGACTTGGTACTCGATGCGTCACCGTCCGCTGATCCTGATGATCCTCAAAATTCTCTGCCAATGAATTTCGCTTGGGCATGTACGACGTTGAGCTCGGCTACACAGGCATACGATACAGCGTGTTTGACTGCGGTTGGAGATACACTGGTGTTAGATGCACAAGCAAAGATAACTGTGCCGGCCAACACCGTGAATCCGAACGCGGTGTATAAGTTTTCTGCTACTGTGTCAAAGGACTCTCGGTCGAGCACGACCAGTGTCTTTATTACCATCACGCCCGGATCACCACCCCAGGTTTCTATCGACCCATTAACGGCTGCGAAGGTCAACATAAACGACCGCGTGGTTCTCAAAGGAAAAGCTGCGTCCAAACTTCCTATCACAAAGACGGAGTGGTCTATTGTCGGAGCATCAAATGCCACCATGAGCTCGATTTTCGCTATCCCGGCCGTTAATCGTACTACAATGCTGTTGAGCGAGGGGAAACTTACACCAGGCGTCTCATACAAGTTCCAGCTCAATGCGACCGATTCGTCAGGACAAATGGGTTCGGCCACCATTACAGTTGTGGTTAACTCGCCACCTAGCAGTGGTTCTTTGAGTGCTACGCCATCTCTCGGCTACGCGCTTGAAGATAAGTTCTCCGTGCTAGCAAGTGACTGGGTCGACGAAGACTTGCCCTTAAAGTATACGTTCAAGTACATCAAAGGCGCAACGTACTCAGGTGAAAGTGAAGTGGCTTTAGGTGCTTCTACTCCAGATGCACTCTTTGTTTCCCAGCTAGGAATAGGCGGCGGCGATAACAGCACTATCACGCTTGTTGTCTACATTCAAGATGCACTCGGTGCAACAACCCGTGTCACAAAAGAGATACAAGTCAAGCAAATGGTGGTTGCTGCGGCGGATCAGGCCGCGTATCTGGCAAACAAGACTAATGCAGTCCTTGCAGAGGCACTAAGCGGAGATCCCGGGACGGTGCTTAACACTATTAATGCGCTAGCTGATATGGTGAATGGCAATGAAGAAACAGCGACGGGAACGTCTACCGGTGGCACAGTGTCGACCCCAGCACCGACAGCTTTGAAGAGTTGTCCGACTTCAAGCGCCGTCGAGTGTGCAGGAAAAGGTAGCTGTCTGCGTGAACCAGCGGGCTGTTTATCCTCGAACTTGGATTGTATCGTGACTTGTGTGTGCAACAGCGGTTACTACGGAGACAACTGTGCGTTGGATGAGGCGGCGATGGCAGCTAAGAGTGCGGCACTCGGGAGTCTTCTTGGCGCAATGTCCCAGGCATCTGAATCTGTAGATGTAACAGACGTGGGCGCGCTGGAACAGCAAGCTGCCAGTGTTGTCACTCTTACGAAGAGTGCCACAATTCTGGATACGAAGTCACAGAAGTTGGTTCTGAATGTCATGGACAACATCCTGGCTGCGCCGGTGCTCACACCCGCAGCTACTGCAGCCGTGGGAAATACAATTTCGAATCTCCTTGAGGTTGATAACTCCGGTAGTAGCAAGAGCAAAACTACTCCTGCAGCTACAACGTCCACGCCTACAGCAACAACGAAAACTCCGACCTCAACCACGGCCACACCTACGACAACGACAAGGACTCCTACTGCTACCACGAAAACTCCCACAGCAACGACGAAGACTCGTCGTTTGGATGCTGCAGAGGGTAGCGTGGATCTTGTATCTGATGCCAGTAGCTCTGCAGCTACCGCAGGAGCTACGATCGACGATGCACTAGTCACGGATGGAAGTACGGGAAGCTCGAGTATGAGATCAGGCTCAAGTGCAGGGGACCAATCTACACTGACCGTTGGTTCAAGTACGGATGTGGGAAGCCCAGCGAGTTCAAGTGCTGGTAGTACGGCAAGCTTAAGTACAGGAAGCCTGTCTAGCTCATCGACGAGTTCAAACAGCTCAGATGAATTCGCAGATCAGAAGGCGCATGCAGCCCAGGTTGCAAGCACGATCGGAAAGCTACAAACGGCCATGCTTTCGTCTGCAATTGCCGGGGAACCCGCGGTGACACTCGTAACCAAAAATCTTCGAATCGTTGGCAAGCGCGATATTGCCTCTCAATTTGAAGGGCAAGAGGTGCGACTTCCTCTGACCGATGTTCAGATTGCAGCAAATTATACGCCGGCCTCAACAACAATCCCAACCGGCTTTGCTGCCTTTTTAACAAGCAGCACCAACGCTACTGGTAGCACTGCGGAATCGGATGCAGATCCTGTCATCGACCTGCAGTCAAACGTGTTTGCAAAAAATCCGTATGCGTTTGATAACACGTCTATCAACTCGCGTGTGATGACTGTAAAAGTGAGTCGCGCTGGAAAACAAATTGGTGTGAGCGGTCTGGATACACCCTTCCGCTTGTTGATGCGAAATCTTGTCGCCGTCACGTTATCACCAAACGACAGCAGCAGTGGTAGCACAAGTCTATCTGCAGCGGCCAGCGCAAGTGGAAGCAACATCAATTCGAGTGGTAGTGCGCAGCGTTATACATTCTACTGCCTGGAAGGGACTATCGACATCAAGTACTTCAACTGTACCGATATCGAGGAGCCGATGACTGTGCAGTGTAACGGTTCAACCTACTCAGGCGAGGCTACGTGCCCTGTGCGCCAGCCCATGTGCAGCTATTGGAACTTGGAGACTGGAAAGTGGTCATCTGACGGTTGTCAAGCCGCTGGAACTACTGATGATGGCCTTTACACGATTTGTGAGTGCACCCACCTCACGGATTTCTCAACCGAAGTGACTCAGTCCGTGAGTCTCGTAACCGAGCATTTCATGAACGTAGTAACGCACGAGGTTACGGCCGAAGATGTCCAGCAGAACCTGCTGCTCATTCTGGTTATGGCGGGCTTTTTATTGTTCTACATCGTGGCAATCTTTTACGTGAATCGCTGGGACTACCGCGATCGACGCAAAGCAATGCGAGCATCACGGCAGATGAAGAGAGGCTCAGCACCGCCGGAAAAAGTGAAGCTACGTTCTCTCTTCCAGGAGCCAGAGTACCTGCAAGCTAAGAATTGGCGCTCCAAGGCAAGCGCCGTGATAGTGGGCTTTGGACGCGGCTTGAAGCAGCACCACAAGCTCTTGTCGATCATTTTCAAGTATCACGAAAGCTTTTCACGCGCTCAACGGCTGACGATCGTGTTCACGCTTGTTGCAAGTCAGATGTTCACAAACGCATTGCTGTACCAACTGAAAAGGGGTCCCAAGAATCTGGGTTCAGCTGTCGTATCTGCAGTTATCACAACAGTGTGCATGCTCCCGGTGGGCTTTGTATTCATGATGATGTTCAAGAAGGCCGGACGCATGCACAAATATCTCATTCGCTATCAGGTGGAAGACGACGTAGGCAACATTGTGGACGTGGAGACAGATGCATACGGCCGAGCAAAAGACTACTCGCCAGCGGAACAACTGTCTATGGATCTCGCAGCACTTGCGCGCGACGTAAACATGAGCTCGCTTCGCCTTGTTCATGACAAGTTAAAGCAGCCTGGTGTGGTGCGTATGGATGGGTCCCGAAGGGATAGGCTCGAAACGCGCAGAGGTCAAGTCTGTCGAGGCATCTTCTTGGCACTTTACAATCGTGATGCTGATGTGAAACCGCCTGAATACGCTGAGGGTGATGGTAATGACGACCCACTTGCTGGTGTACTGGTGCAAATCAAATCGTATCTTCGTGAGCAAAAGTTGAATGTGCCTGCTGAAGATAGCCACAGACGCACGCGCTTGTTGAGTGTTCTGCCATTCGGTGGTGGTAAACGTAATTCTTCTTCAGCTAGTGTTGACGCGGGGGCTATGGTGACGTCTGTGTCGAGTCCGAATTCGGGTTTAATGCCTCCCGCTGCTCCTGTTGTGCTGAGCCCGCTGGTTAATCCGATGCGGATTGAGGAGACCGACGAAGAAGAAGACGCGATGGATTCTTCCGCACATAAATCACTTGCATTGAACCAGCTATGTTTGATGCTGATGCGAAACCACGGGGAAGCCCTTCTTAACAGTATGCTGAAGTTTGACCCTCTACTCGTCTCAGCAGCGTCGGCAGAAGCGATCGCAGAGATTTGTGAGCGGCTTGATGTTCTCGAAGAGGAGGAAGAAGAGGAGGAGGAAGAAGGGGAGGAGGACATCCAAGAAAAGGAGGGCAAGCAGTCCCGACCGCAAACAAGAGGCGAGGACGAGGAGACGAAGGTTGTGCTCGCATTACAGGCGTGGTTGGTGAAGTGCAACGAGTGTTGCGAAGCTCAGCAGTCTAATGTACGCGTCGTTGTTGCGAAGGCCCAAGCTGAATTGCAGCGTACAGAAGTCCAACTGAAGAAGCTGCGGACCGCTATCGGAAACGAGTTCGATAGACGGATCACTGAAGTTATGGCTCTCGAGTTAAATGGCCCGAATGTGAACGAGCTCATTGTGAAGACACGACAAAGTGTTCGACGCGTTTCACGACGCCCTACTAACGCCCAGAAGGCTGAAGCTACTGTGAGGGAAGACAAACGACGAATCACGGTGACTGTCAAGAAGGAGACACAAGCTGTTCTGAGAGCCAATAAAGAGCAAGTTATCGAGAAGCGGAAGGCGATCAAGAAAGCCAAGCGCGCAGCGATAATGGAGCAGCGCCGGCTGAAACGTGAAGCCAAACACGAACAGCGGAAGCTTGTTGAAGGACTGCGCGGGATTTCAAAACTGAAGAAGCGGTTGCAACTCTACTTGGAGGCGCGAGAGGAACGCCGAGTGGCAGCTCTGCCGCTTCACGAGCGTCAGGCATACCTTGCTGAGAAGGAGCAGCTCAAGAAGATCCGGCGTACGTCGCGGTTGCTCTACAATGCCTTCCTGCGTCGGCAACCAGCACAACAGTCGAAGCCTCTTTTCCCGGAGTGGGTAGTGTACCTGTCGTACACGATCTGTGCCGTTTGGTGTGCTTGGTGCGTCTACTTCGTGCTCATGTTTGCATTCACCATCGGTCATGTGGAAGCTCAGCTTTGGGTCACGTCACTGCTTTCCGGAATTGCTTTGACGTACATAATTTCTGACCCGCTGAAGCTGTTCTTCCGGATGGGCCTCATGCCCATCGTAGCGGCGGGGATCCTTGCAAACTCAGGTTTCTTTAGTGCTCTGAGCTCAGAGCCCATTGCGTTGGGTGCTGCTGCAGTTGCAGCCGGTGCTGGAGGAATGGCGGGGTATATTGCCAAGCACCGGGCTGAAAGGAGAGAACGGCGGTACCAGCGCAAGCTCGCAAAGGCCAATTCGAATCGCTTGGTTCCAGTAACTACCACAGCTGATGAAAGTGGTGTGGCTGAGGCTGCTGAGGTTGTCGAAGTCCAGGCTGATGAACACAATGTGATTGAAGAGGTGGTGGAACTGGTTGGCCGTGTTGACACGGACGACAGTGGCGATGAAATCGATAGTGAGGAGGAGGAGCGACAGCGGCGGAAGAACTCTTTCACGGATCTCACTAGGTTAGGAGTACGCGCCAGCATTGTAAACGAGGCTGCCAGCAGGGTGAGGGAGGAAGTGCCGAAGCTTGCGGTCAAGAAGGGTCCTCCCGTTCCGTTACTTCGTCCGTCGAAGCCTGATCCAGTCCCGCCGGTAGTGGAGACCCCGCCAGTGCTAGTAGCGCCCGTGACACCCACGCGCGAGTGTATCTGCGGCAAAAATGTGATCGAAACCCAGTGGACCGAGCACCAAACAATGCGGTGCTCGCTGCGGACTGTGCCATGTCGGGCGGGCTGCGGGTTATCCATGCAAGCCCGCGGACGCGACGCGCATGAGCGCAGCCACTGCCGACTCACCATGTGTGTTTGTGGCAAGATGGTGCTAACTCCGTCTTTGGAGCTGCATCGGATGCACGAGTGCGTCGCCGGAGTCGCTGAAGCTGATCGGCCTATCTCGCCGAGAGCTATTCCAGCAGAGCGGGATCCAGTTGTGCCGTGTCGACTTCCAGGATGCACTTCCAGCATTCGGACATCGCGCCGGGAAGCCCACGAGCGACACGACTGTGCTTTCAGACTCGTACCATGTCCGCGTTGTGGCGTGGAGAAACCTGCCAGGGAACTGGATAGCCACGTGGCTAACGAGTGCCTGCAGCGGAGACAATCTCAGCTTGCACTGTGTGCCTGTGGCAAAATGATTATGCGGGAGTCGATGGAAGCTCACCAGCTTAATGAGTGCAGTCGGCGGAGCATTACCGCCGGAACGCCCGCTCTCAAACGAGAGCTAGCTGGTCCGCCGGTTCTCGTCCCTTGCCGACTGCCCGGGTGTGCTGATCGGATGACGGAAACTCAACGGGAAAACCACGAGCGCAACGAATGCAATTTCCGCCTTGTCATGTGTCCTCGATGCTCTACAGAGCGACCTGCGGCGGCCATGGATGAGCATTTAGCGAGCGAGTGTGGGCAGCGGAGACAGTCGCAGCTCAATCTGTGCGCGTGTGGCAAGTTGGTGATGAAGGGAGCTTCGCACAGCTGCGCCGCCACCGCAGCAGCACAAGCCCAGCAGCCTCAGCCGCTTTTAGTGGCTTGTCGGATGCCTGGTTGCAGTGCGCGAATGCGAGCAGCACTTCGTGAGGCCCACGAGCGGCATGATTGCCCATTCCGGATGACGAAATGTGCTCAGTGTGGGGTGGAGCGGCATGCCGCAGATATGGAGGCGCACCAAGCCAACGAGTGTGCTCTACAGCGCGCACAACAGTCAGTGCAGCGTTCCATGAGTGCGTTCGCACCGCCGAGCGTCGTGGTGCCCAAGCTGAACAAGAAGTCCATTCGGGGTCCTCCGAGCCCAGGAAAGAAGAATGGTCCGAAGCCGCCTACCATATCCACCACTATCGAAGGTGTGGACGAAGGCAGGCGAGGGTCATCGCCCCGAGCATCTCCACCGCGGTCAAGTGCGACGAGAGGGAGTCCGCCTCGGGCGTCTCCGCCAAGAGGGGGGCCTACAGTTGCAGCCGTGCCAGGAAGTGTGCAGGGAACTGATGAAGCTGAAAAGCTTGCCGAAATGCGCAAGAAGGTTCTGGCGCGTCGCGCCCCTCGGGCGTCCGAGTCAGTGGCAGTCACTCCAGCAGGGGCAGGGTCTCCGACCAACCGGGCGCAGGTGAAGCCTCAACTGTCGCCGCCGCGCGGACGACCGATTGGGCCATTGTTCTCACCGGCAGTTCCGCCTATGTCGGAAGAAGTGACGGACAGCTTGGCGATATCGCCCATTAGACGCAAGATGATGTCTGAACGTGGTGGGCCGCCTGCCCCGACAGCGACGGTGGTGCCGTCTCCTCGCGAGGACGAAGTGGCAGCAGCAGTAGCTGCTACTCCCCCACCAGCAGAGGTGGCACGTTCAACAACACCTAGCTCCGTTGCGCCAGCTCCGGTCACGCGGTTCACGCTGGAGGACGAACTGACTGCTGCGGAGAAAGAGACAAAGCCACCAGCGCCTCGAGGCAGTAAAGGGCCAACGAAACCCAGACCCAGCTAGGTGAGACTGGATTGAAGACGAACAAAAGGTTACTTGCATGTTAATTCATATCAATATGTATATCCATATATTAGGTTCTCAAATGAGCTCATGCTGGTCCCGGGACTGCCAGTCCAGCATACATCAACCGGATCACCAGGTTAGGTCCAGCGTTCTTTGAGCGCTAGTCTGCTCATATCGACTTCCTCGACGAAATCAAGCTCAATTTTGCAAAATCAAGCAACTATGGCAAGAAGATAGGGTGAATATCCATGTTCAGGGAGTAGCGAGCAGAACGAGGATATCGGCGTTCCCTAGAGCCTGGGGCCATGAGCCCTCAGACATAATCGCCAGTGCCAGATGAACTGTCATTCCTCTAATGCCAAAAGATGATAAGGAAACACGACACTTGTACATGTACGGTTACGGACAGAGACTAACTAAACAAAAAGGTATACGCACTTCAGCACGTGTGTGCACTCACGAACTCTCTCGCAGGTGAGCACGAACTGTGATGTCTCACTTAGTCACCCGGTGGATTGATGCGCTAGGATGCTGACAAGCAGGCAGGCAGGCGAGCTAATCCGCTTTTTCCACCGAGCGGAGGCTGCGGTACGCCTTCTGCGCCGCCGCGTTAATGCCGCCCGTTCCGGTCTTGCCGCCGCTGCTCGGTTCCGCACCCGTGTTTTTGCCAGCGGGCACGGGCTTGCCACCGCTGATCGGCTCCACACCCGTGCCCTTGCCAGCAGGTCCGGGCTTGCCACCGCTTGGACTGCCACTCGGTCCGTCGTTCGAGTCATTGCTCGGGCCACCACTCGAAACCTTGCCAGCAGGCCCAGGCTTGCCACCGCTCGGACTGCCACTCGGTCCGTCGTTCGGGTCATTGCTCGGGCCAGCACTCGAAACCTTGCCAGCAGGCCCAGGCTTGCCACCGCTTGGACTGCCACTCGGTCCGTCGTTCGGGTCATTGCTCGGGCCACCACTCGAAACCTTGCCAGCAGGCCCAGGCTTGCCACCGCTCGGACTGCCACTCGGTCCGTCGTTCGGGTCATTGCTCGGGCCAGCACTCGAAACCTTGCCAGCAGGCCCAGGCTTGCCACCGCTTGGACTGCCACTCGGTCCGTTGTTCGAGTCATTGCTCGGGCCAGCACTCGAAGCCTTGCCAGGGGGGTCGGGCTTGCCGCCGCTAGGACTGCCACTCGGTCCAGCACTCGTGCTCTCGCCAGCGGTTCCAGTCTTATCGCCGTTAGGAGTGCCACTTGGTTTGTCGTTCGGATCATCGCTCGGGTCAGCATTCGCGTTTGCAGAGGCGGTCGCTGTGGTGCTTGTGCTCGTCGAAGTACTGCTAACAGTCTTCGAAGTCGTCGCGGATGTGGTACCGCCATTGTTAATTACCGTGGTTGTAGTCGTCGTGCCCGGGCCGCTGGGACCAGCGTTGGCGTTGGCGCTGCTAACAGAGCTTGGCGGTGAGCCAGCATTTGCATTGGCAACCGAGTTGGAAGCGGGGGGCGAACCAGCATCCGCGTTCGCATTCGCATTGGCAACCGAGTTGGAAGCGGGGGGTGACCCAGCGTTCGCGTTGGCAACCGAGTTGGAAGCGGGGGGTGACCCAGCGTTCGCGTTGGCAACCGAGTTGGAGGCAGGAGGAGCACCCGCGTTAGCGTTGGCAACCGAGTTGGAAGCAGGCGATGCAACCGCGTTGGCGTTCGCATTTGAATTGGCGGGTGCACCACCCGCGTTGGCATCCGCAGTGGCCGGGGCGCCTGCATAGGTGCCGCCAGTGGGCGCGCCGAAGTTAACTGCAGGC
>JAHWLF010000424.1:0-14456 GCA_024679295.1 Phytophthora parvispora
GACTTCGCGCGCCACCTGCGGCGCTTCGTGGCCATCATGCTGCCCATGTCGTGCGTGAACGCGCTGCTCAAGTACGGCCACACGGAGCTGAGCCTGCGCTTCCGCACGCGGCTCACGCGCCACCTGTACGCGCAGTACGTCAAGGGCTTCGTCTACTACAAGGTGTCCAACCTGGACAACCGCGTGGCCAACGCCGACCAGCTGCTCACGGTGGACGTCGAGCGCTTCAGCAACTCGGTGGCCGACCTGTACTCCAACATGTCCAAGCCGCTGCTGGACATCGCCATCTACGCCGTCAAGCTGTCCAGCTCCATCGGCGTGGAGGGCCCCGTGACCATGCTCAGCTACCTCGTGGCCTCGGGCTTCTTCCTCACGTGGCTGCGGCAGCCCACGAGCCGCTTCACCATCGCCGAGCAGCAGATGGAGGGCAACTTCCGCTTCATGAACTCGCGGCTCATCACGCACAGCGAGGAGATCGCCTTCTACAACGGCAACGTGCGCGAGAAGCGCATCCTGGACCAGTCCTTCAACCGCCTCATCGACCTCGTGCGCAGCTCGCAGCAGTTCCGCTTCTCCATGAGCGTCATCGACAACATCGTGGCCAAGTACCTGGCCACCGTCGTGGGCTACGCCGTGCTCTCCAAGCCCTTCCTGGACATGAACAACAAGCGCCTCGAGCACACCACGTACGCCGAGCGCATGGAGGACTACTTCCGCTCCGGCAAGATGCTGCTCAAGATGTCCGAGGCCATGGGGCGCCTCGTGCTGTCCGGCCGCGAGCTCACGCGGCTCGCGGGCTTCACCGCGCGCGTGACCGAGATGATCGACGTGCTCACGGACCTGGACCAGGGCAAGTACCAGCGCACCATGCTCAAGGGCGACGACGACGAACTGTCCGACGAGCCCAAGGCGCAGTCCACGTCGGCCGAGTCGCTTGGTCTGTACCCGAACAAGGGCGAGCTCCACTACCGCGACCACGTGATCCAGTTCGAGGATGTCCCGCTCGTGACCCCGAACGGCGACGTGCTCGTGCCGTCGCTCAACATCAAGGTCAAGTCGGGCATGAACGTTGTGGTGGCGGGCCCCAACGGATGCGGCAAGAGCTCGCTGTTCCGGATTCTGGGCGAGCTGTGGCCGATGTTCGGCGGCAAGCTGACCAAGCCTGAGCGCAACGGACTGTTCTACATCCCGCAGCGACCGTACCTGACGCTGGGCTCGCTTCGCGACCAGATTATCTACCCGCACTCGCTCAAGGAAATGCAGGCGTCGGGACGGACGGACGAGGACTTGATGCACTTCCTCGAGAAGGTTCAGCTCGGCTACCTGGTTGACCGTGAAGGCGGATGGGACGTCATCCACGACTGGGCAGATGTGTTGTCGGGCGGTGAGAAACAGCGCGTGGCGATGGCGCGCCTGTTCTACCACAAGCCGCAGTTTGCTATCCTGGATGAGTGCACTTCTGCCGTCAGCGTCGACGTCGAAGGCGCCATGTACAGCTACTGCCGCGAGCAGAACATCACGCTCTTCACCGTGTCGCACCGCAAGTCGCTGTGGACGTACCACGAATACGTGCTTCGGGTGCGTGCTTTGTGCGGATATTTTGTGTTATTTGACTGTGTTAACGCCTGTTGCTTGTACGTGTTGATGCATCTAGTTCGACGGCCGTGGTCACTACGAGTTCAAGAAAATAGACGAGGCCGACGAAGCTTTCGGCTCTTAAGCGCATTCCACTGAATTATACGGCTGCGGATCGTCCAGCCTGCGATATCGAGCAGTGTATTTGTCCTCACATCCCAATTAATCCCGCGAACACGTTATTGCAACTTACAGCGTGTTGTGGTGTCTCTATTTGGTGTTTTATGGATTCAAAACGCGTAGCAGCTCGAGCTGCCTTCCGCAGGTTCTATCGGTTTGCTGGTCTCTATCTAGCTAATGACATGCTCTTGTCGTATCCCAACAGGAACAGCGCGCGCGCCAGTTCGTGCTCACGGGGTCTCGCGCTGTCGTCTCCGAGGTCTTCACGCCAGGTCTCCATCTCGGACAGCGTGGCGTCCACCCCAGCCGCATCCTGCGTCTTGAGCAGCCGTGCGAAGAACACCTTGGCCTGCTTCCTCACAGCAGCGTCGCGCACGGGATCCAGCAGGTCTCGCAGCCAGCTCCAGTTGTCGTCGTTGAGCACGGTATCCGCTACGCCCAAGTGCTCGAGCTGCTCCTGCTGGTCTTCGTTGGACGCGCAGCTCCCGCACGAGCTCGGAGGCGACTGAGATTGCGCTGGTTCTTCATGGATCACAGACGACTCAAGTGCTTCGGTGGTGAGCGAGGGCGCCATGAGTTGCTGGAAGAGCTGGAAGGAGGTGAGGACGAGTCGCAGTGTGACGAGGGCTAACCTTGGGGTCTCAGGTCCGTCCGTTACTCGTGCCCCTTCGCAGGGCAAAGGACATCCGGAACTAGTGCTACTTCAGCGTTACTGAAAACGCTGAAGTAGCACTAGTTCCGGATGCTTGAAGATTGATCGGATCGGAGTCTGAAGATGAGGCCGTTGCCGTAGTGCTCCAGCGGGAAGCCTAGGATCATGAGCGTCAGCGTGAGGAACTTGGCTTGCAGCAGGACTCGCTGCGACCAGAGCACGAACGCGAGTTGGTGCACGCCCGACACTCCGAGCCGACGAGAGATCAGGACCAGATACACGGCAAAGAAGACCACCTCCAAGCCACCGAGCAGCAGCAAGTGGCGTACCATGCTCTGCACTGCGGCGGGCGTCGCCAAGGTGGTCATTGTGGCGAAGTACTTGCGGTTCGGCAGTTGGTACACAGTCAGAAGGTAGACGCCTGTCGACAACGTACACTGGTGAGCACAATCTGAATTCTGAAAGCCAGGGAAGGCAGCGGACTAACCGTAGAATAACAGCGCGTTGATGGTGATGTACGACCGCAGCAAGATGGTCTCTGTCTGGTGCAATGCTGAGGTGACGCAGCGGATGAAAGTTTCCTTCCTGTTGCCTTTCGCGTCCATACGCGTCCTCGTTACCAGTTCTGGATTCGGAAAACCATGCAGCCTACCACGACTACTTGGGAGTGCTTCAACGCGAGTGCTTGCTGCCGGACTCCCAGAAAACGGGATAATTCTCGCAAAGCTCCGACGAATCGATGATGTCCTTGCCGGCTCAGTCTGGCGCTTTGCACTGTGGAAGAGGGTCCGGCGACGCCGATAACCGTGGCAGGAGTCATGCTCGTGGGTAATTGCTGGGTCGGACGTCACTGCTGCATTCGCTTCGAGAAGGTCTTCATATCTAGTCGTGAAATCAACCCCTTGATACCCTTGATACTTCGAAAATATTCGCGACGGTGCTTTGTGGTGAAGATATCTCGCTACGTGCTTATCTTCGGCCAGCTTCAAGCCAGCCGAGACGGCATCCACCTTGATCATAACCCCAAAGGCAGCTAGTTGCTTTCGTGACCTGTCCAGCGCGTCGGCGTCTTTCAGAATTTCACGGCAGTTGAGCATCATCTGAAGACTATTCACGAAGATAACCGCAGTCAGCGTCTCGAGTGATTTCGCGTTCTGCAGACACATCGCAGTGAAGAGAATGTGGTAGAAGTGCACGATCGTGCAAGTGGTAGCCCCTACCAGGTCCAGGTCGTCTTTAAACACGAGCCAAACCACCTCGCGGAGCAGTTGTTTAAGTACCGGAAGCAACAGTGAGAACCACAGTTGGTGGTCTGGCTTCAGTGTCATGAATACTGCAGTGAAAATGGGGTACACGAAAATTGGCAGGGCATCCATGGCAGCCCACTGGTCTATCTTCTCTCCGCGCTCTTTAGTCGCCGGTGTCTCTAAGAAGAGGCGATTGAGCGTACCACCGACGATAGCCAGCGGTATCGAAGGCGCGAATTGGCCGAACGGCACTGGAAAAACACCCGCAAGAACGGAGATAACCGCGTTGCAACCGATCCCGGCTCCGGCAAGAGCCACACCGTAACCCAAAGTGAACTTCCACGATCGCGTCGGTAGGTCGGGGATGCAAGTGAATTTTACCAGCACCGGCATAATCGCCACCATCATGCCTGCCACAAAGTGCCGGATTTGAAAGTGCAGCGATCCCTCAAAGCCCAGCGCTGGGTCAGCGAGCGGAATACTTTCAATCACTACATTTGAGATCAGACACGGAACTGGGCTCAGCACTAGAGCTTTGGCCAGCGTTGACCGCGTCGCCTGCTCTCTAAACTGGTTGTACGCGTCGACCTTGGCGATGGTATACTGCCCTGGAAGTCGCCCTGCAATTCGCCTGAACCATCGCGCCGTAACTCGAACACTCCGCGTGCTTCTCCGAACTGGCCGTATGGTGCAGTGAAGAACTGCAGGTGCTGGTGCCACAGCCACCATCTGAGAGGCAAATGACGAGTTCGCGATGGCTATTTTCACGACGATGTTGTTATCGGTTCGTATTTTTGCTTGGAGCTTTCATGGATAGGAGTGCGGGTATGTTATGAACGGTATTATGCTGTCCTGAGTTTGTATATGATGCCGTTGCCATAGTGTACAAGAGGGAAGCCTAGGAACAAGTAGGAAACCGTGCTGTCAATCGCGCTGGGCGAGATCATCGTGGTCATTGTGAAGAAGAATGTGCGGTTTGGTAGCCGGTGCACCAGGGCAAGGTAGATAACTGAAGCCGCACAATAAGCATTAGAGCAAAAACACCGATGCGGATAAGAAATAGGAAACTTGCTCACCGTAGAAAAACAGCATAAAGATGGTGATGTAGGACCGGAGCAGGGTAATTTCTGTCTGGTGCGTTGTAAAGGTAACGCAGTCGACGAACATTTCTCGTTGTCGGGTCGAATCAACTTTTGGTTGGAAAGAGCGCCACGATTGAACGCTAACATCTTCCCCTGTTGGTAAAATGCCTTGACCGGATCCTTCCCGATCTATGCGAGCTACGGGTACATCAGATAACGGGGAAATTATAGCGCAGCCGTACCCAATGCAAGAGGTTGTTCGCTTCCATTATGATTCGGCTCGCAGTAGGCTTCAGTATCTGCTGCCTCGGCTAGGATTTTGACCCACAATTTGGCTGTCTTCCAGAGGGCCACCACTTTCAGCTACCGAAGGCTCACCTAGCAATAATCGCTGATGTCTTTTCACGAAATCGATACCCTAAAAGCCGGGGAAACTCGAAAACATACGAGACGGCGACTTTAGATAAAGAAGCTTAGGCAGTGGCTCTTGTTGAGCTAGACTCAGCGCGGCCGATATAGTGTCATCCATTGAAACAATCTCTAAGGCTCGGAGTTCGTCTTTCAATCTCTGCATTTTTTTCTCCATCTTTAAGAATATCATGGCAATTTGTAGCCATCTGAAGCGTACCCACCCCTCCAATTGCCGCGAGCGTCTCCAGCGACTTAGCATTCTGAAGGCACATGGCCGTGAACAAAACATGATAGAGGTGACCGACGCCGCACACAATTGCGCCGGCGACATCTACATCCTGCCTTGACATCAACCACAAAACGTGGCGCACTAGAAGTTTGATCACTGGTAATAGTAAGGATAGCGAAAGTTGTTGGGTAGTCTTGAGCGCCATGAAGACAGCAGTGAAGACGGGGTATACAACAGCCGGGAGCATGTCCATCGCCAGCCATACATCGATCTTTTGAGCGCGTTGTTTTGTCTCTGGGCTCTGCGGAAGTAGGCGATTGAGCAGGGGCAAACTGAGTAAATGGCACTGGGAAAAGTCCTGCCACGACAGCAATTACGACACAAGTTACAGCCCACACCGTTGCCCGCCATCACCATCCCGTATGCGAGGACAAATCTCCAAGTTACCGTGGATAAGTTTGGCAAAAAAGCAATTTTCATGAACACTGGTATAGCGTAGGCCCCCGGAAGTCGACCAGCCACACGTTGAACCCGTTGGCCAAAACCCTTGGAAACTCGCCTTCTCCTTGTAGCCGAACGTTGAGTGAGCTGGTTACCCAGCGGTACCGGTGACACAGTTGCCATCGGAGAGATGGAGCAGTGGGTAGTGTGGGCTTAAAACTACTAAAAACTATTGTACATCTCCTATAAAAAGCTTACGATTTAAATCACCATGACAGCACCAGAACCTGGGAAGGAACTTCGATGCTATTTGGTACTTATCATTTTTATCCGGCTGGCCGAAGATTGTAAATTGCTCCGTTGCCGTAATGTACGAGCGGAAACCCTAGAATCATCAGCGACAGTGTTAGAAACTTGGCTTGGACCTGAATCTGCTGAGATCGGAGCACAAATGCAAGCTGGTGCAGTCCCGGCATTCCAAGTCGACGCTCAATCAGAGCCAGATAAGTGCTTGCGGAAATGATCTCCAGTGCACATAGATACAGAAGATGTTTGGAAGTTTTCGCGATTTCATCGATTGTGGTCATGGAGGCCAGTGTGGCAATGTACACTCGATTGGGCATCACAAAGGTGAATCCCAAGTAGACGACTGTTAAAATATTTGCAGCACACAAGTGCATCAAGTTAAAGATCTGACAAAGAGAAGTGACATCACTGTATCAACTCACCGTAGAACAGTAATGTAGTGATTGTGATATACGACCGCAGGAGAATGATCTCCGTCTGGTGAAGAGCGGAGGTGACTTCGTTGACATAAGCCTCCCGAGAACCTGTTGGGTGGGGTTCCGCGATTAATTTCTTTGAGGATGCCTGTACCTTGATTTCATGAAGAACTAGCAGGGATGGCTGGCGCGGGGTGCCTGTTTTCACTTGGGCATTGTCTTTTTCACAAGATTGACTCTTTATTGGGTTGTGCTCTTTTGGAAAAATTCGACCGAATCCGTTTGTTGGCTTTTAAGTTGGTGAAGAATCTCGACGGGAAGACGCGTGGGATCCAAACACTTTGAACACCGGATTGAAGGATGCAATGAATGCCTCGTCACTGTACGGTGGGTATGTCGATAAGAGCGCTGACGGAAACTTGGAGTGTAAGTTCCATGCAACAGATCTATCGCGGGAAAGATACAAATGGTGTCACCAGTCGTCAAACTTAGTTTTTCACGTTGAAGGTGCTGTCTCGCACCGTTCAGCTTTACAGCAGCGCGTATAATGTACCGGCAGTTGAGCAGCGTCTGGATTGTGTTGAATATTCCAATGAAAACTAACGTCTTCATCGACTTTGCGTTCTGAAGAATCACGCTGGTGAACAGAATATGATAAAAGTGGCCTGCGCAGCAAGAGATTACCCCCATCAGGTCTTGATCGTCCCTAGATACTAGCCACAGCCATCGTCGAAGAGCAAGTTTAAGCAGGGGGAGCAGCATCGATAACCCAAGTTGTTGGTTGGGCGATAAAGCCATGAATACAGCAGTGAAACAGGGGTAGATGATGATAGGAAGCATCTCCATTCCGAGGCGACTATCGACCTTGGTGCACTTGGCTCGAAAGGCCCGATATTCTGGCCCCGCTCTCTGCCGGTTGTAGCAAACAATTGCCCCCATCAGTGCCATCGGAACCATCGGTGTGAACAATGAAAATGGTATGGGATAAACGTGTGAACAGACCGCAAGCACAACGTTCGTCCCGATGGCAACAGTTCCTTGAACCAAGCCAAATACCATCAATGCAATCCATGACCCAGACGGAAATTCTGGTACGCAGTCTTTCTTAACGAGCCCTGAGAGTACATTTTGGGTGGAGGTTGTCAGAAATTGCCGCACTTGAAAACTGAGCGAGTGTGGAAACCCATCTGCAGGGTCTTGTAGTGGGATGGATTCCATCACCAGATTAACGAGGAAGCACGGTAAAGCTGACTGAATAAGTATCCCAGCCACCTCATACCGGGAAGTTCGGAGCTGGAAGCGTTGGAATGCGTCCAATTTGCCGACTGTGTACTGCCCAGGAAGACGCCCAACAAATGAGCAGGCCCATTGCCAGAGAGAGCAAACGAAACTTCCTATCCGGGGACAGGAATGCGTAGGCTTGGTGCTGGTAGGAACCACTGTCACCATTCCTTCTTCTATGCGATGGTGAAAGCCCCGACGCGCCAACTAGCTGACGAATTTCGCAGTGACTGAAATGGTCCAGGGAGGCCAGTAACAAGGACGATAGGGAAGCGCACACATATAGTTCCTATTTGGAGCTCTGATGAACGCGATGCACTTGACGAATAGCGTCTTATCCTTGGTTGTAGCGTTTTTAGAGCTGCAACGCTTATGGGCTTGGTTGATGGACATGGAGACTGAAAAATTAGTATGCTCTACGGAAACCTTTCGGTCACAAAAACAATTCACAGGAAGCAAACCGTTCTCCACGATTGATATCAGCTTCTTAAAAATCTAAACGATTTTTAAAATACAAGTAGTAGAAGTACAGTTTAGTTATGCCGGAAGTGCATTAACGACTTGAGTTGCTTAGTTCGTAAATACTGGAATTCCCGTAGTGAGCAAGCGGGAAGCCAAAGATCATGACCGTAAACGTCACAAACTTCGTCTGGACCAGAACCCACTGCGACTGTAGTACAAACGCAAGCTGGCAAAGCCCACAAACGCCGAGGTGACGGCGAATTAGAGTCAGGTAGACCGCCGAAAAAATAATTTCCAGGACGCACACGAGAAGGAGTCGCATTAGTGATCGCTGGATCTCATCGAAACTCGTCACAGATCGGAGCGTGGCAAAGTACGCGTGGTTGGGCAAAGCAAAGATATAGACCAGATAGATCACTGCGGGCAACAGCAGTAGCATACAGGTGAAATTTGATAAGCAAGCCTACTACCAAAAACGAGCCAATCTTACCGTAAAAAGCGGTGGCAAAAATGGTAATGTACGAGCGCAGCAGAATCATTTCGGTCTGCTGCAGCGCAACAGTAAGTTCTTGGACGTAAATTTCTCGAGACACAGTTGAGCGAGGCTTGACCACAGAATTCCTCGAAGAACTCATATGACGGCGAGATTGCAGGGACTTCAGAGAGCGCGAGCGCGACATGACTCGAATTACAGTCGTGGTGGCAGGAGGAGTTGACTTGGCAAGTCTGTGGTCGCTGATCCAAGGAGTAATTTTCATGAACCTTAACACTGGTACCATTGGCTGGGGACTCGATAAGGTGGATCTGAGCTTTGTATCCTGATCTGGCGGATATTCCCGCGCTCTTCGGGATATTTCCCTGGTGCTTTGGCTGACTGAGGAGTATTGAGAGCGAACGAAATCCCCGTATTGTGCCATAAAGCCGGCGCTTCGGTACCCAGGATATGTCGAAACAAGAGCCGAAGGCTGGAGTGCGTGCAGATTATTTGCAATATCATCAGCGAAGCGCAGTGAATTACCAATGGGGTCTTCTGAAAGTTCACGGAGTTGCTCCTTTCGTACCAGTTTGTCAGCATTCCCCAGTGCTGCCGAATCCGCGATAATGGAGCGACAGTTGAGAACCATCTGCACGGTGTTAAACAGACCCATGAATGCGAAAGTCTGGTAGGACTTGGCATTTTGAAGGATCACATCCGTGAACATGATGTGGTACAAGTGCCCTGCACAACACGCAGTCACCCCAATGAGATCTTCGTCCTCCTTCGAGAAAGAGTAGAGGCAGCGACGCAGCGACAGTTTGAGCAGTGGAAGCAGCAGCGACAGCCAAACCTGCTCGCGTGGTGGCAAGACCATGAAGAGGGCACTGAATATAGGGTACACCACAATCGGGAGCATGGCAATGCCTAGTCGATGGTCCACGCGCCTGCACTTGGCTTGGAAAGCACGACGTTCTGGGCCATGAAGCTGGCGGTGGAAGCACAGCACGTATCCGACTACGGTCATGGGAATGATCGGCGTGAACATGCAGAACGGCACCGGGTAAACTCCAGTCGTGAGCGCAATAAAAATGTTGGTAGAAATCGTGACAAGCCCTTGGACGATTCCAAAGCCCATTTTGAGTAAAATTGACGCGACGGGGAATTCTGGGATGCAGTCCTTCTTGTACATCGCTGTCAACGTATTCTGGATGGAACTCGTGAGAAGTTGGCGAAGCTGGAAAGTGAACGAGTGGTGGAACCCCGCTGCAGGGTCAGCGAGTGGGATGACTTCCAGTATGAGATTCACTAGCAAGCATGGTAATGGCGTGACAAGAAGTGTAGCAGCTACCTTCCAGCGCGGAGTTTTGAGTCGAAATTGTTCGTATGCATCGAGTTTACTGATAGTATATCGTCCCGGGAGGCGCGAAACAAACTCTCTGATCCAGTTGAACCCACTCGCAAGAGCCCAACAGGCGAAATTTGGCGAGGCATCGGCATCGGTGACTGCCATGAAGAAGCTCTTCATCGATGAAATTGGACAACGGTGCAGATAAACAAGCCGCTGGCTCACCGACAGTTGACGAACCATAAACCAAGAGAGGAAGTTGCAAGTGTCCAGCCTATTTGTAGTTGGACGAACTTAGGAACTACACAGTCCCTGATACTGGAGAAACAAATTGAGCGCACGTCAAAGCTTGTCCTACCGTGACCCATTTGAGTGTTTACCTAGACCGTAGATGATGTTGGTGCCATAGTGCTCGAGTGGAAACGCAAGAATCACGAGGCTCAGCATCACGAACTTGGTCTGGACGATGATCCACGGGGTCCGCAACACAAACGCAAGCTGGTAGACCGCCGAGACTCCTAGTCGAGATTTAATGAGCCGAATGTAGATGCAGATGTACACAACTTCCAACGCACACATCAACAGCAGTCGAGTCGCGGTGGCTTTGACGTCTGCTAATTTCGTCATCGTGGCGAAAGTAGCGAAGTAGGTGCGATTTGGCAGGACGAAGATGTAGGCCAGGTACGCGACTGCAATACAAGTTGAAAAACAATAGTTAAGCTCAACAGAGCACTACCACAGTAAAGATACCCCTTACCGTAGTAAGACGCCGCAAAAATGGTGATGTACGAACGAAGCAGGATCATTTCAGTCTGGTGAAGAGCGCAAGTGAGACTCTGGATGTAGGTTTCGCGTGCGGTAGTTGAACGAGGCTCAGTTGCCGACATCGTACGCGGCTTTGCTGGGGGTGGTCGGGAATCATAGAGATTTTCGAGAGGGTTTCCAACGACTGCATCACTTGGTGGAAACGATGTATTTAACGGGGCCACCGAGGCAACTCTGCTTATCTTCCGTTCTCTCTCGGCTTTGGGCCCGGAGTTCCTTTGAATCGGTGCCGGGGGTGGATGAAGCGCTGGCGAGATGCCTCTGAACAAACTTTTGTGCCGGGTCATGAAGGATTTTTCATGATATCCCGGGTAAGTCGACAAGAGGGCTGATGGGTGCTGGGCGTGTAGTTTGACTGCCACATCCTCTTGATGGGCAAAGTGCAGTACACTGCTGACAACGTCTGTCGGCATTGTGCAAGCGAACTCCTTTTCTAATTCATTCCTAGCTTTGTTCAGAGCTGCTGCATCTCGTACTATAGTTCGACAGTTGATAGTCGTTTGAATAATGTTAAATACTGAGATGGCTGCCATCGACTCGTAAGATTTGGCGTTCTGGAACAGCACTCCGGTGAATAGAAGATGGTAAAAGTGACCCACACAGCACGTGATGACTCCAACCAGGTCTTCATCGTCTTTGGTCACTAGCCATAGCCACCTCCGCATTGCCAGTTTGATCACTGGAAGCAGTAGTGACAGATAAAGCTGCCCTAGCGAGGATAGAGCCATAAAAATGGCGGAGAACGTTGGGTAGATGATCATGGGGAGTAGCTCCATTCCGAGGCGATTGTCCACTTGGGTGCTTTTCGATCGAAAAACCGCGAGTTCAGGACCCCATGCCTGCCGTCGGTAGCAAATCAAAGTCCCGATGATAGCCATCGGTATAATGGGCGTGAATTGCGTGAAAGGCACGGGAAAAACTCCCGTAGCGGCAGATATGATAGCGTTTGTACTAACGCCTATCAGTGCTTGAACTAACCCAAAAGCTGTGATCAGTTTCCATGACCCCGTAGGGAAATCAGGCACGCAGTCCTTCTTAACCATAGCTGGTAGGATAGTTTGGACTGCACTCGCGAGAAAATACCGGACTTGAAAAGCGCTGGAGTGGAAGTAGCCCTTCGCAGGTTCTGCTAATGGGATCGCTTCAAGCAGTAGATTTACCAGCAAACATGGAATGGGTGTCAGCGCGAGAATTGCGGCTACATGTCGACTTGAATGTCGTTGCTGAAATTCCTCAAACGACGCGAGCTTGCTGACGCTGTACCGTCCTGGCAAGCGTATCACAAGAGCGCGCAACCATCGGGAGATGGGGCGAGCAGTCCGACGCAACCGATTGGAGCGAGGGTGCGTAGTTGTTGCGACTGGTGCTACGACAGCCATATCCCGGGCTTTCGCCTAGTACGACCGAGTATGATCACGAACAAATTAATGACTCTGGCAGAAAACAAACTCGTATAAGAACGATAACGTTTATTTCTAGAGGAGCTTCTCATATCGCTTCGGTGGAGACGCAACACTGACTTTCTCGAGCATGAATAGCATTCTTATATTTCGCTTTCAGGTGCTGCTAGAAGCTACACTTGTCCTTCCTTAATTTTAAATATGATTCCATTGCCAAAATGTGCGAGTGGAAACCCTAAGATCATGATCGGGAGCATGATGAACTTGCCCTGGATAAGGATTCGCTGGGACCAAAGCACGAACGCAAGCTGGTGGGTTCCCGAAAAGCCCAACCGGTGGGAGATCAGCACCATGTACATGGCCAAGAACAGAATTTCCAGACAGCACAGCACGAGCATGTGGAAGATCATGCTAGCCACCGCGTCGAACGTCGTGGTCGTGGCCATGGTGATGAAGTATTTACGGTTGGGCAGTGAGAAGAGCAGTGTCTGGTAGAGTCCTGTAGTATAAATCAAACAAATGAGCGGAAAGGGAAATTGAACATGAAGTACAACGATTAGTAGTTCACTGACCGTAGAATGGCAGCACGAAGATGGTGATATAGGACCGTAGGAGAACGATTTCCGTTTGATGCAGCGCTGAGGTGACTAACCGAACGAACGTTTCCTCCAGGCGGGTGAGATCTGCTTGCGACTCGTACTCTACAGAACTTCGAGCTCTACAGCTCTCACCACGTTTCGCTAAAGGTAATACCGAATTTTCAGCTTCGCAAGCGTCCGCTGATGCTCTCCGACAAAATCGTCTGGAGTCTGCCCGTGGTAAAGTAGGCGTGATGTCTCTGTCTGCTGAACTCGACGTGGGGGCTGGTGCGCTGCCAGGCCTGCTGTTCCGATGTCGAACCCTTCTCGAAGAAGCCTGTCGCTCGAATTGTAGTAGTTTCTGGTGCTTCGAGACGTAATCTTCGTGTTGGTATCCTGGGAACAAGGAAAAGAAGCGCGACAGCCTCTTGCGGTGCAGCAACTTGGACACATTTTCGTGCTGGGCAAGAGCTAACGCACAGCTGACCGTGCCGTTGTGGACGCTGTTCGGTTTTTCGGTAAGCTGTTCTGCTGTTCTTCGAATTGCATTCGAGTCTTGGAGGATCCCTCGACAGTTGAGCAGCATTTGGATACTGTTGACCCCTATCACAACCGCGTACGTCTTGAGGGATTTTGCATTCTGCAGACACATGACCGTGAACAGAATATGGTAAAGGTGGCCGACGCTGCACGTAGCGGCGCCCACCAAGTCGATTTCTTCTCTCACGACCAACCAGAGCAAATACCGCAAGAAAAGCTTCAAAAGTGGGAGGAGCAAGGACAACCACAGCTGCTGATCCGACTGAACCGCCATGAAGATCGCGGTGAAGATAGGGTAGATGAGAATCGGCGCCAGATCCATCGCCAGCCACCGGTCGAGTCGTTGAAGTCGAGCTCGGTTGTCTGGTGTTTCCAGGAAGCGACGGTTAATCAAGGCTCCGATGACTGCCATCGGTCCTGTAGGAGTAAACTGAGTGAACGGAAGCGGGAACACGTCGGCAGCGATCGCCATGACCGCGTTCGTGGCGATGGCCACACCTGCAAGCGCCAGACTCGTGCCGCAAATGAATTTCCACGATCGACATGTGAGGGTCGATATGCAGGAGACTTTTGTCGTGATCAACGTCATCATGACTGTCGTTCCCGCCAGGAAGTTCCGAAGCTGAAAGTGAAGCGACCCATAGAACCCCGTCGAGGGGTCCGCGAGCGGAATGCTCTCAATTATTACGTTGGCGACCAAGCACCCCATTGGCGTCAGTCGCAGAACTCCAGCCACCTGCCACGTTGAGGTTTCGCGTCGAAATCGGTCGAACGCGTCCAACTTGGCCACCGTGTACTCTCCGGGAAGACGCCCGGCGAAAACCTGCAACCATTCGGCCGCAGGTTGGAAGATACGACAGACAGGATGCTCGGGTCTTCGGAGGGGCTTGGTATATAAGGGCGCTGGCGAGACAGCGACCATGGCAGCTTCTCACAAATGAGCAGGCAGATTTTTGATGACTAGCATCGCAACTTTAAAAAGCAACATGCAAGAATGAAACCTAAATA
>JAHWLF010000425.1:0-14449 GCA_024679295.1 Phytophthora parvispora
GCGGTCAACACGCGCGGCGTGCAGAACGTGCTGGAGCTGGCCAAGCAGTACCAGCTGCGCGTGTTCGCGCCCTCGACCATCGCCGTGTTCGGCCCCTCCACGCCGCAGGACGACACGCCCGACACGACCATCATGCGCCCCACCACCATGTACGGCCTCACCAAGGTGCACGTGGAGCTGCTGGGCGAGTACTACTACAACAAGTTCGGCGTCGACTTCCGCTCGGTGCGCTACCCGGGCATCATCTCGTCCGAGGCGCTTCCGGGCGGCGGCACCACGGACTACGCCGTCGAGATCTTCTACGAGGCGCTCAAGCACGGCAAGTACACGTGCTTCCTCAAGCCCGACGCCAAGCTGCCCATGATGTACATGCCCGACTGCCTCAAGGCCACCATGGGGCTCATCAACGCGCCCAACGAGTGCCTCTCGCAGCGGACATACAACATCACGGCCGTGTCCTTCACGCCCGAGGAGATCGTGGCGTCCATCCAGAAGGTCATGCCCAGCTTCCAGTGCGACTACAAGCCCGACTTCCGCCAGCAGATCGCCGAGACCTGGCCGCGCTCGCTCGACGACAGCATCGCGCGGAGGGACTGGAACTGGCAGCACGACTTCGACCTCGACTCCATGGTCGAGGACATGCTCGTCAAGCTCGACGCCAAGCTCTCCAAGCCCGAGCAGCTCGTCGTCGAGGAGACGGCCTAAGCCGTTTAGGAAATAGGTAAAATCGCATCGATCAATATATGACTCTGAACTACGACGCCGCCAAGCCGTTGCAGTTGCGTGAACCTACCGAGGTGACGGTTCCCGGCGGTCCGGGAACGAGATCTCCTCGCTGAGCGGCTCCACGAGAACCTGTGTCATTCCTCCAAAGGACGTCGAGGGACTGGGGAGCTTAACTGGTGGACGCAATGCAGGCGCTGTCAAGTGCTGCCAGCAAGGCCTCAGTCGCATTCATCATGAACAGCTCGGAAAATACCCTCGCCAACGACCAGGAGACCTCTACATCAACTTCAGCGACTACTGGCAAGGCTAGGCAGACCCGGTCGCCGGCTAGTGACGAGAAGCGCAAGAGCCGCGAGTGCAAGGTCGAGGGCTGTGAAAACTACATCATCAACAAGGGGCTCTGCTTTCGGCACGGGGTACAGATGCACCAACGTCTCGACAATTGGCGGTGGTAATAGTCCTCACCATGTAACGTGCACCAGGGCGGCAAGAAATGCTCTGCTGAAGGCTGCACGTCGAGCGCCAAGAACGCTGGGCTATGCTGGCGCCACGGTACGGTGTGTCCTTGAGTAGGTCAAAGATGCTGGAGCACTGACAGCTTGGTGAGCCAGGCGGCTGGGTCAAGTGCCAGATGGAGGGCTGCAAGCGTCGAGGCAAGTCGCGGGGTCTCTGCTGGTCCCATGGAGGAGGCACCAAGTGCTCACGGGCCGACTGTTCCAAGGTCGCCGTGTCGAACAGTCTGTGCTGGGCCCACGGAGGCGGCAAACGCTGCTTACACGATGGCTGCAAGAAGGCGGCATATGAGCGTAACCAGAACTACTGCTCACAGCACACCGCCAAGCGAAAACTAGACGTCATGACCGAGTAGTTGAAGTGGTAACCACGGACGGGACCTAGACCATCATGCATAGATATACATACATACACGAGTTGAAGTCAGATACCAACGCCGGGCTTACCATGTCATGACTGTAGAGTGCTTGTATTTTCTTGAATTGCTGGGTTCCTCACGTCACTCGTCTACGCCCTCCGTGTATTCACTCGTACTGGACGACGAACGCGCGTGCTTGTCTACCATCTCATTCACGCGCTGCTGTTTTTGCTTCTGTCTTACATGGTAGCGTTGAAAACCGGGTTGTGGCGCGCAATGCGCGGGCCTTCCTCGTCGTACTGAGCCTTCGTGTGGCAAACGCGGTAGAATTCCGGCGTGGAGGCCACCATACTACCGCCGAACCAGACAGCGAAGCGCTGCATGCGGTGCGACAGCACGTTCACCTCGAGCGCTTCGGCGTGAGCCTGCTGGTGTTTGGAGTGCAGAGCCAAATTAGCCGCCTGCCGGTCGTCGGCAAGACGCTTAATGTCACGCTGGAGGCGACGACCGAAATCCTTGAACATAGTGCTACCTCCGGACAGCACGATGTTCTTGTACAGTCCACGGCGCGTATCAATCGGACACTTGAGGATAGCCTCGTCCACCACGTTCGGCAGCGGCGTGGTGAAGTCGGTCGAGAAGATTTCCGGGTTGAAGAAAATCTCGGGCGCCAGGAAGCGCTCGTAGCCCACGTCGATCTCCCACGGCTGCTTGGTGCGCGGGTGCAGGTCCGAGTACTTCAAGAAGTACTTCTGCGGGTTCGCGTCGTACTTCTTGAACTCCTTGACCAGATCCGAGCACACGTAGCTGTGCGACTCCTTGACGCGCTTGGCCACCTCGAGCGATTCCTCGGGGGGCACGGCCTCTCCGCGGTCGCGCAGCATCTTCTGGATAAAGTGCGTGACGTCGCGTCCGGCGAGCGGGATGTGGCGGATGCAGCTGCCGATCACGTAGCCGTCGGCCACGGGGATAACGTGCGTGACGCCGTCGCCCGAGTCGATGACCGTGCCGGTCAGCGAGCGCTGCGACGGGTCCTTGATCTTAGGCCAGGAGGCGTAGAGCGCCAGCACGGCCTGCACGGCGATGTACAAGCCGGGCACGTTGAAGGTCTCGAACATGATCTCGGCCGTGGCCTCGCGGTTCTCGGGCGGGTTGAGCGGCGGCTCGGTGAGCAGCATGTAGTGCTCCTCGGGCTCGCAGCGCATGTGCTGGAAGAGGCAGCGCTGCCAGAGCTTCTCCATGTTGTCCCAGTTCTGGATGATGCCCTGGGCGATGGGGTAGTTCACCTGGTGCGTGGACGCGTGGTCCAGCGCCTCGTTGCCGATGTAGAAGTCCAGGTCGTCGATGCCCTGGCGGCTGCGCACGGTGCTCGAGTCGCTGCCGCCCACGGCGATCGTGGACGGGATGATGTAGCTGGGCTCGGCGTTGCCGGCGTACCCCATCTTGGTGTAGCTGTTGGCATCGCGTTAGAGAGAGAGAGAGAAGCAGGAGGAGAGGAGTGAGATACATCGGCTCAGAGAGGTGTTGACACGCGAGCTTGGAGAAGCTGCTGCCGGGCGGGGGGTCAACACAGAGAGGGAAGGGGACACAAAGCACGCACCCGGTGCCATTGTCGATGACCACCGTGGGCTTGTAGGACGCCATCGCTGCCGTGGAGAGGAGAGAGGGCGGCGGCGCTCCGACGGATTGCGGAGCTCTTCTTCGCTCGCCTTTTGCTGATTATGGAGCTGCGACAACGTGAAGCAGGAGGGAGGCAGCTCCGGCACACCAAGCGTACACAAAACTGGAGGATCGTTTACATCGTGCCACTTCAGATGCACATCAAAAAGTAATTGCGACTGCGATTCGGAAATGAATTGGAGCGCGCGACAAGTTGAAGTTGACTTGCAGTGCTGGTGCTTGCAGGAATGAGCGGAGGGGCAATCGATTGGCGCTGCCCGTAGCGATACATGTACTTTCGTGGCTATGCCGCTCAATCCTCGTTTGTTGCGTGGTGCTGCTGTGTGTTCTGCGCGTTAAGACGCGTCTAGTGAAGATGACGACTTCACGGGGGGTAACGGCTGAGACCCAGCGTCCTCCGCAGGTCGTTGGTTTCTTGCTCAAAGCAGTGGATGCAGTCGCCTCGCCATTCTCCGCTCTCGACTCCAGCTCTCATTGCGCTCACAATGGACGTCGGCAGCCGAGCGTTCTCGCGTCGCGTCGCTGCGATCGTATGCGCTGCTCTGCTGACTTCCGTGCTCTTCATCGGTCTGTTGCATCAAGGCGATCATTTGACTCCATCGACTGCACTAGCACGATCTAATTCGTTATCCGATGGGTGTTGTATTCATTGTTCAAGCAGGGCTTCAGTATCATAATCAATACAAGCAACAGCAGCACCTTCGAGTCGACGGGCCATCGCACGACTTCGCTCAGTGTACGTGTTAACGTCGTCACAGTTTTTGATCTCGGTTTGGGCCTCACACAAGCTGCGTACTCTTAGTGCGTCTGTATCTAGGAGTGCAGCCAAGCCCCGAAGACTGCCCTCGAGGAATGTACCGCCCCACTGGCGCAGGAACTGCGGTCGGTGAGTGCGAGTTTTGCCCGCGCGGCGTGTATGGAGACAGCCCTGGCCTCGTCACCAAGGCTTGCTCTGCGCCGTGTCCGAAGGGGACCTACAACGACAAGCTGGGCGCCAAGAGCATCTTGGACTGCAAGCCGTGTCCTGCCGGTGTGTACGGGTCGTCGACAGGTCTCACAACCAGCCAGTGCTCTGGACCGTGCCCCAACGGCAAGTACTCGGTGACGGAGGGACTGCAATCAATGAGCGACTGCATCGACTGCCCCGCGTTCTACCGCGGCCCGCAGGGCTACCGAGGCAACGATGTCACCATGGAGAATGGCGGAGGCTACCCCTGTGACGAATACCAGTACGGCAAGACCATCCTCAAAGGCCGAGACGCGAACAACGACGCCTGGCTGACAGGATACCTCTCGGGCATTCGGCGGCCGACCAACGCAGATATCGTCGACAACACCACGCCATGGTAACTCGAAGCCGTGCTTAATCGACAGAGAGCGTCACTCTCGACTTCAAGTCGCTGGATTAATCGCATCCAGCGACTTGAAGCTTGCCAGCGCATGCCTCGTCGATCTAGTTGTAGTTCTGAACCCGTAGCTACTAGTCAGGAATGAATCCACCACCTCCTCCTCCCGCACTCTGCTTTTCTCCACCCAAGAGACGCATCAATCCTCATGCGATTGACCGTCAAGCCGAAGCTGAAGCTCTCGTCTTCGTCCGGGGCCATCCCCCTCGAGGAGTTGACGCTAGCGGAGACCGTGGAGCTGCTGACCCAAGAGCTGCTCAGGAAGTTGCGTCGTCGATGCGAAGGGCCGTTCGCAGTTTTTGCTGCCGTGGTGGATCGCCTACGGGTGCTGAGCAAGCTGCTGCTGGAGTGTGGAGACCTCGAGACGCTGGTGGAAGGCGACGAGGCCATCGTGAACCTGCTGCATCAGCTGAATCGGTCGCACTTGCTGCGAGCCACAGAGTCGCCAACTGACTCGCACCAACGCAGCGAGAACTCGCACGTACAAGCTCTACTTGACGCTGCAGCACGATCGCAACTTGCCTTTGTCGCGCACGAATGCGTCGACGACCTCGTTCGAGTGTTTCTGCCTGCAGAAGAAGAGGACCCCGATTGGAGAGTTCAATGGCACGAAGATTGCGAAGAGCAGTTCCAGCTCTTTAGAAAGAGAGCGTTGCTGCGTGAAGTCCAGGGGATGCAACCCAGCGAGAGACACGGAATTTTACTAAAGGTGCGGCAGTGTTTGGCCGGTTGCATTGCACACCCGGGGGTTGATTTGGTCCAGAAAGTATTGACGACGCTCGAAGCTCAAGAGCCCGAGCCCGAGCTTGAGAGACCGCAATCTCAGCGATCAAGCATAGGGGGAGGGCCAATGGAAGGAGCTTTAGCTTTGTGGCAGACCGATTTGTTGCCCTGGCAGCCCCGAAAAAAACAACAAATGGCCGTGGGAGCACTCCGAACCAAGGATCAGAAAGAATACATCCCAGCGCATGAGATCGATTTTCACACGTCTTGGCTGTCGTGGCAGGGGAAAGAAGATGCGAGTGATTCGTCCGCGAGTTCATTGTTCATGGGGAGTTGGCTGGACACGACTGTGGCGATACAACTAGCTAGTAATGGGTCGTGTGGCTTAAACGACGGATTTGATGACGAAGACGACGACGAATCTTTCGACCGGCAGGTGTGCACGTGGTTTCGGCTGGATCACCCGAATGTCCTCAAGCTATTTGGCGGATGTGACGACGCGCAACATGAGATCGATACATCTCGTTCACCGGTAGCGGTAGGAAAGGAGAGCATGGGCCTTCGCTTCTTCGTGTGTGAATACGCGCCGACTGGGACAGTACGCCAATTGCTTGATCGCCATCGGCAAAATGGCTCTCCAATGTCGTCTAGATTGCTCATAACGTGGACAAAACTGTACGAGGCATCACTGGGGCTCAAGTATCTCCACCAAAGAGGCATCGTGCATGGCAGACTACGATGTCGTGAGATCCTAGTTGGAAATGATGGACAGGCGAAGCTAACGGTGTTCGGAAGCAAGTACACCCCAAAGAATTCTAGCGATGCCAAACGTAAGCTCAACTCGCTTCTGCGCTGGACAGCTCCAGAAAGACTTGGGATTGGGCCAGTGAGTAGGTCTGATGCTCCTCCGACCATGGAAGCCGACGTTTTTGCGCTTGGAATGTGCATATTGGAGGCTGTTACATTACGAGCACCTTGGAAACCTCTCCCGGACTGTGATGTTCGCGCCGCGATGACTACGGGATCGACCTTGCCCCCACGACCTCAAGGAGGCTTTACTGATGAACAATGGAACTTGGTGGCTCAAATGTGCAGTTTGGACCCTCGTCGGAGACCAAAGATTGCATCTGTAGTGCATCAGCTGGAGAGGTTTGTGTCGAAATGTGCCGCCGAGATAGCTGCTACCAAATCCAAGAAACAAACTACGGTGGGAGAAAGAGTTCTATCCGGTCAAGACACCCAGCGATCCACCGAAATGGAAGGCACTTGTGGCGACGCTACTATGATACCATTGCCGGTAACAACCGCTCACGAAGAGAACGCCATCGCAGAGTTGTTATGCGCTGTGCAGTCGATGGTTAGCACCGTCAGTGAGTACAGTGTGATGAACGAGCAGATGTGCGCTCGAATCCTCGACATCTACAGCAAACTGCGCGTTGCTGCGTCACCTTGGAGTGGTGTCCTAGCGGATAACAGTGCCAAGCCGCGTCAATGGTGGATCCGCGCCGCTCAACATCACATACAAGCGGCTAGGAGAGACAAGGCGAAGAATAGCAAACCGTCAGGAAAGGAAGGATGGTACTGGAGCTTGGACAGGATAGTTGCGTGGTGTATTTGCGCGCCGTCCGAGCTACACGCGTCTAGCTCTCCTCGCACACTAACGCAACCACCACCAGTATCGACGATTTCATTCGATGAACGAAGGAGAGCACTGGACCTCCTGGAAAAAGTGTTGAAGGAATTTCATGCCTGTCTCGTGGTGGCAGCCCAAGAACCTGTAAACTCTCTCGCGATGCTTTGCGCTAGCCGTACACGAGTTGCCCAAGAAGTCTACGAATTGCACACAACGTTAGATCGGTTGCTGGCTTCAACTCCGGTACTGTACACTGCTCGAACAGCCGAGATTCACGAATGGCATGAGGCGTGGGAAGAACAGCGGCGACTACAGGTATGCGTCGCCATAAACCGGGACAGCACCACAAAGGCGAATGAAAGTGATCAGACTTCCTTTGGTGAACCCGATTCTCCGAGCAACCAGCCCGAGCAACATAGTCTTCGTCGGTCGTCTTCTGTCGATTCCATGTCAACTGCAACTTCTGCTCGAGTATATCGGTGGAGTCGTCGGAGACGACTTACAACAACGCAAGTTCCTACAGGCGCCATGCTTGCGGCCGTTGGAAGCGCGTGGAATTTGCATCCTGTACCCGAAGCTAGTGATCCGTTGCCCGAGTGGTTCATTCCACCCGAAGAAGTTCTCTTTGATGCAGGTCAACCCTTCAGTCGCGGATCCTTTGGAACAGTGCACAAAGGGAAGTGGTTGGACTCGCACATTGTCGTGAAGAGTGTGATAGTGGAGCGTGATGTCACTGGGGAGTCATTCCGAGGCGAGGTTTCTATTTGGTATTCGCTCAACCACCCTCACATTGTGAACCTCTACGGCGCGTGCCATTTAGGTGGCAAACCATTTTTTGTGTGCGAGCATGCCAGCCTAGGAAATCTTAACAGTTATCTGCGCCGCCGCCGACCGAGCAAGGACAACGACAAAGTGGATGTCCCTGAGGCCTGGCGAAAGCTGTACGAGGCTGCACTCGGACTCCAGTACTTACATCAGCGTGGAATTGTTCATCAAGATCTCAAGTGTGACAACATTCTCGTGGGAAGTGATTGCCGCGCTAAACTGACTGACTTTGGTCTCAGCTCCAGTGTACTTGGTCGTAATCCAAGGAGATCATTTGGAAAACACAGCAAGCCAATCGGTGCTGTACGCTGGAAGGCTCCCGAGCTGCTAATTGCAGCGAAGGAAAACAATTCCAGAATTTTACCGTCAATGGAAGCGGACATCTTTGCATTCGGGATGTGTATCGTGCAGGCCGTGAGCGGTAAATTTCCGTGGGGTAAAGCCTTTCTCGACCCGGTCGTATCCTACAAAGTCAGGCACGGCGAGCTACCCAAAATGCCTAAAGCATTTACGCCATTGCAGTGGAAGCTTGTGACACACCTGTGCGCGTTTGACCCACACCAGCGACCGTGCATTGGAACCGTTGTAAAGACGCTCGGAATTATTGTCAGTGACGAGGCTTTGAGCACTACTCTCTTCAACTAAGTCATTGTCAGCGGTGGTAGTGGTTATCCTGGGATAAAATCTGGTCCGGGAACCTACGTGCGCCTGCAAGTCATGCGCTCGACTAGGACGATGATCCCTCTCTGTGCAGCTGAAATTTACCAAATTCTTGCATGCATAATAACGTCCCTTGCAGTGATCGTAAAAACGCCTCGCTTGAATTTTACTGAAACCCGGATGTCGTGAATGTATTCGTATTGAGTAGTACGGACCAATCACGCCTGTGGAAGTGGTGGCGAAAGATTGAAATCACTCTCACCTTTACGGTCTTCGGTAGGTGTTTTGATATGGATACCAATCGGCATTTCACGACCCCAGGCACAAGCACCTATGGTCGACAAATATTTGCGGCAGCTCCTGCGTTTTCAGTTCGTCTTCCAGTCTCATCGTAACCAAGACTACTGTCAGCGGTGATGGTGGTTATCCTGTGATAACACATGGTCAGGGAAACTGCACGTGCTTTTTGTACATGTACTGTACGACGAATTCATTCATACCTCTCGGTGCAGCTGGAAATCACATCCCAAGAGAGGATTTTTACCGGCTATACTCGGTACATATTGCTTCAACATTGATGCCGCGTGTTGTCGAAACGTCATTCCCGTCGGCTTGAACCGTATCGACCAGCTAGTATAGGTCAATTGAGAAGCCCTCACGTGGGCTCAGAGTTTGCGATCTGAAGATGTGCCTTCGGAACTGTATTTTTACGGTCTTCGTGGGGGGGGGGGGTAGAAATGAATACCACTCGACATTTCACGACCCAAGACTCAAGCCACCCAGTCTAAACTTTTTGCTTCAAGCCATGCGCCCACAGCTCGTCCTACTTACCATCACCAGCCTCGTCGTGATCTGGAATTGTGTTTCAGTAGCCGCGGAATCGAACGCCGCCTCGTCCGACTCAACTAAGTCTGCTGGCCTGCTTTGCGGCGTGAGGAGTTTAAGCGATTGGAAGGCAATTGGCCTGGCTGAAGGTGAAGAAAGGGGAATCACAGATATTGTTGAAAAAGCACGTATCGCTGGTCTGAAGGCCTTGATTCCTGCCTGGTACGCCGCTGGAAAGACCCCGCAGCAGGTGGCGAAGCACCTGGGTATCACTGGTTCATACCCGATGATCACCCACAAAAACTGGAAGGTTGCAAAGAGCTTCAAAAAGTTCTATGATAAGCGCCACAAGAGCTATCCGTAGTTCTCTTGTTGTGAGGACAGCCCGCATAAAGCAAAAAAACATAATATCTAGACTGAATCAGTGATATTCCTTTCTTTATTGGGCATAATCCCTACTACTACTGTACTTGTGCCTCTTAGTTGAGTCCCGTCGAAACCTGCTAGCGGACTTTGTTCTCCCGGACCACTCATTAAGCGCATCAATATAATATGCGATGAGTCATCGCCGATGGCTGAATCGTGTAGATGGAGTAAGGTCAGTATGTTGAGTAAACTCAGTGTGTAGAGTGGCTATTGGGGCTGGCATCACGGTTTTTTCAGAAATCGATAAAGAGGAGCTGAAAGTGAAAATTCGAGATTCAAGGTACTATGACTGTGCTACCAGTGAGCTGATCCTGTTCTTGCCGAAGACGAACGAAATGTGGTTCGACTCCCGTGCTCCGGATATCAAGTTGCTTATACAGGCGAACGAAAATCCGGGCTCGCTTAAGATAAACTACTCCATGAACCCGCTTGCTCGAGTGCGTGACTTCGAACTTCCAGACTTGCGGTTCGGGCAGTGTCGTATTCTGGTGGTAGCTCCCCACTGATTACGCAGAGGAATCGAGAGCTCCTTACCTGCTGGGCTCGAGAATCTCGAGTCGAGATAAGTGCCTCATCAACGGGGAAAAGTGATCTGTCTAAGTTTTTTTTTGGATGACCAGTCCTCCAGCCTATGATTCGGTTGTATCTGATCGGAGCTGTTCACGTGAAATTTGCTCGAGTACTTATCTCCGCAGTGAAAAGCTTATGCTTACCAAGGAGCAGGCGCTACCTTGAAGATGCTTTGTGTAGCCATCTCTTCCTGCTGCGAGGATGGACGCTCGCCAAAGTACGAAGCGCTCTGCTGGGCCGAATTAGGGGTCGAAAATGGAGCACGGATCCTCCGCCGTGGACTCCTTGGGGATGGCGACGCAGCGGATCCTGGCCGACTTGGCGGAGGTCTGTGGCCGTGACAGCGCGTTCTGCCTCTACGCGGGGCTCGTCGAGCGACTGGAAGTGGTGAACCGCGTGGTCGCGGTCTCCGATGTCTGCACAGCGTCGGAATTGGTGCGCCTGGACCTCGAGTTAGCTGTCGTCGACGTCCTGCGGCTGCTGCAGTCGACACGGAGACGTCTGATGGATTCCCCATTGATTGGCGAGCATTTTGGACCTCTCAACGCGCTCAGGGAGTTCGTGGAAGTGCCGCAACGCGCCAAGTTCGTGCTCGGACTGCACGATCGAGTCGACGCTTTGGTCTCGACTTGTGCTGCGGTTTATGGAGTCGCTGAGGGGCTGGAGGGGGTGACGAAGGGCTATGGTCTTTGGTCACGGGACTGTGAGCAACATCTTCAGTACTTTGAGTCCGCGGTGGCTGCTGGGAGCGGCGAGGGGCTGGAAAGAGAAGTCCTCGAGGCTGCAGCTCAGGGCAGGACGCCGCAACTGCGGGAGCTCTGGCAGCTCGTGTCCTTCTGGATGCAACAGCCTGCTCGTCTCTCCGCTGGAGAGCAGCAACTGTTTAGAGCTGCAGCTGAGGTGATGACCAGGACGCAGCAGCACGAAGATTACGAGGGGCTCAACTCGCTGCCTGCCGGACTGGTGCGCGGGGAGCATCTGGCGCTGGTGAAGAAGTCGTCGCTGCCAGGTTGGCGCCGCTCGCAGCAGTTGAGCAAGCATCACTCACCGCAGTTGGATACGGAAGTTGGTGCTGGTGATGTACCGGCTTGGCGTATTCGAGGACAGGAGGTGCAGTTGGATTACTTGCATCCTTCTGCCCAGCAGTCTCGGCGTCTGGTGCAGTTTGGTACATGGCTGGACACGCCTGTGGTGCTTCAGAGAGTTTCGTTGCGACAGCAGAACCAGGAAGGCCGCACTGATTTGTTTGAGGACGACGTGAAGCGCTGGATCTCGCTTAACCACCCCAACCTTCTCAAACTCTACGGCGTCTGTGACTTTGGTGCTGATCGCTACTACGTCTGCGAATACGCGGCTCACGGTCAACTGAGCAGCTATCTCAATAAACCTCTCAATCTCAATCACCGGCGGAGCGGATCTGTGGGCGATCCATTGAAGCTTGTCTGGCAAAAGCTGCTGGAAGCGGCCCAAGGATTGCAGTATCTTCACGAACGCGGATTCGAGCATGGGAATCTGAAGACTAAGAATTTACTGGTGGATGGCAACGGTATCGTCAAATTAGCTGGGTTCGGTGACAACGGGGCTCTGCGGGAGGATGAACGTGATGATCAGCAGTTTGCAGCCGATATTTTTGCGTTGGGTTTGTGCATAGTGGAGCTTGTGGACGGCCACGAAGTGCAGTGGGGAGAAATGCTGTCACAAAAGCCGCAGAACTTCACCAGCGACCAGTGGCGTTTGGTACGGCACATGTGCAGTTCTGTTCCACAGGAGCGTCTAACTATCGCTGCGGTAGTTCACGACATTAGCCGGCTAGTGGATGAGTTCACCACCAGCTCCCAACATCTACATGTAGATGCGGATTCAACCATGTCAGCCTCTTTTCAGAGGCAATTACAATTGGTTCGACAGTCGTTGGGAGCAGAGGATACCCAAGATGGAGACAATGAAGTTCAATTATCGTTCGAGCTCGACATGCAAGAACAACTGTTCGCACGGCTGAGGGATGTCGCGGACCTGCTACTATTGGAAGCACCAACTTGCCAAGAAGGATCTGGTCGCAGTCGACGTCTTGGCTACGCTATTGAAAGCTGGCAGAGCATCGTGACGCGGTTTCAGCTCTTACTTGCTCAACGATCTACGCGTCGCACATCGAATCGCGCAGTCCACCTCGCTGTTGGTAGGAAAAAATCGCATCGTCTGTACGACCTTCACCGGGAGCTGGACCAGCTAATGGTCACAACTAGACTTCGAAAGCTTCTGGACGCTGCTACTGAGTCACTTCATGACTGGAAGCCAAAGTGGCAGCTGCTACGCAGACGCCAAGCGCATGCATTGTGTGGAGCAGTATCCGATACTGCAGCAGCGTTGGCAGAGCTTGAGGAGGACGCCGGTGGCCAATCTGACTCGGACAATTGGGCGAGGCAAGTGAAGGGGTTTTGGGCAACTCTCGAGTTTGAGCGGCAGCGCTACTCGAGCAAGTATGAAGATGACGAGATCAAGATGATTGAAAGCGCAGTGTCAGAAGTTGAGAATGCCATTGCAGACCCAGCAAGAGTGCCGCTAAGGTTACCTGAGTGGTTCTTACCTCCGTACGAAGTGGAGTTGCAAACCAACGATGCGGTTCTAGGTCGTGGTGCCTTCGGGTCAGTTCATCGAGGGACCTGGCTCGACTCCCCAGTGGTAATCAAGCAGGTACTCAGACCTGGATCAAGTCGAGACGGCAAGAACGTTTCAAGTTGCGGTGAGGCCATCTTCAAGCACGAAGCAGATGTATGGTTTCGCCTGAATCACCCCCACGTGATTGCTCTGTACGGCGCCTGCCATGTGGGGCTGCCATTTTTCATTTGTGAATACGCTGCCAAGGGTACGCTGACGGATTTCTTGAAGACTTTGGCGGATTCCACAAACCCAGGAAATCCTGGTAAACATATCTTGGCTTGGGAAAAACTTTACGAGGCTGCGCTTGGGCTCGAATTCTTGCATGAACGTGGAATCGTGCACGCGGATCTCAAAGGAGACAACATTTTGATAGGGGATGACGGTCGTGCTAAGCTCACCGATTTTGGTCTTAGCACTGTCGTGTCCGATGATGGCACTTCATCATCTGGCAACCCTATCGGAGCTCTTCGTTGGAAAGCCCCCGAGTGCATGGGAGCAAATGGACAACCTGCTACTGTTGCCTCGGACATTTTCTCGCTGGGTATGTGCGTCATAGAAGCCATAACTGGTGATTTCCCTTGGGGTCGTGAGTTACCGGATGCTGCAGTGAGCTTTCACGTGCGACGCGGTCGACTGCCGCCGTCTTCGCGTGCTTTTTCGACGAGCGAGTGGGCTCTCGTGCAACAAATGTGTCGTCCTCATCCTGACGAGCGGCCAAGTATTCGATTCGTTGTTCGTGCCCTTCGACTTGCAGCAGAGCATCAGGCGCTAAGGGAATTCATTGGCACGAAAACAAAACATTTCAAGGAAGTTGCAGCAACCCAAGGCTGAAAAAAATGTGTGTTGGTGAATGTGGCCCATGTTTTCTGTCGTTGGGATCGCCTCACTTTCACGAAAATAATCTTGAAGAGCGCGGACACCAAGGATTGTTAGCACTCGCGTCGGCGGTTGCATCCCGAATTGGGCTTCTGAAGAGAAAAATAGTAGCATGTGCACAGTCACGCTTTTCACCAGCACGAGGCACTCACAAACCGAGAAGAAAAGGATGAACGTCGACATTCGGAAGGTCTTTCGGCGTGTTCTAGCAGCGAGTTGCATCGCCTTTCTAACTAGCGCGGTGTTCGTAGGTGCGTACTAGTCAAACGGATTGAAGACTTTGTGTCAACTCTAAATTGTTTTATCTGGAGTACAGCATTTGAGCAGCGTGGAGAACTACACACGGTGCAGCACTTACGAGTCGGTGGGCTACCCCATCAAATCGTTCCGAGTATGCCGCGCTATCCCCACACCCACTTTGTTTTGAATCGTATTACGACTAATGCTTTGCACTCGTTTGCTTTGCAGTGCGGTTGTACCTAGGCGTGCAGCCTAGCCCGGTCGATTGCCCTCGAGGAATGTATCGGCCGAGTGGGGCTGGGATCACAGTCGGGGAATGCGAGTTTTGCC
>JAHWLF010000426.1:0-14445 GCA_024679295.1 Phytophthora parvispora
GGCGCGCGCTCAGCAGCAGGTCCGTCAGCACGCACGCCGCGTTGCGCAGCGCGCGCCCCACGCGCATCGTGAGCCCGTACACCTCGTCCGTCTTGCTCCGCATCACCGAGATGCGGTGCAGCTGTCTGTCGATGCCGGCTCGGTTGTCGTCTCCGATGCGCACTTCTCCGCCTAACTTACGCAGGATGTCATCAATTGTGTCCATGGAGACTGGGGCCTCACCCTTGCTCAGCGTGATTCACTTCTTCGTGCCGATAAATGCCACAGGAGGGCGACCGTTGTCGATGCAAATGTCGACAAGACAGTCCTGGTAGCTGGCGATGGCCTGAATGGAATCTCCGTACTCCGAAGGGATCAGCTCGAGAAGTGGGTCGAACTCGCATTGGATCTTCAACTCGGGGATCTCTACTGTCGGGGATACGTCACATTGCAGTGCAGCGGACTCGCTCAAAACGAGGCACTCGAGGCTACGCGGTTGGTTGTCAGCCTCGGGATCAAACCAAATTGCGGGGCAGCCGTGGTTAGCGACCGCGTAGAGTAGTCATCGCTGGAACTTTGGATTCGGTCGTGGACTTCGCTCGGAATTCCACGTAGCAGTGCTCATACAGTCGGGAAGTCCGAGACAATGAAAGCAACAGCTTTTCAGGCAGAGGCGAACACATCCATTCCTCTGGCCTCGTTGGATTACTTCGAGTCCTAAACGCATGCATACTCTGTGCTACATCGGTGACCAACGTCAAAGAACAATGTACCGCAATCTGAAGAACGTTTGCGTTCAACTCGCTTCGATCGACTTCATTTTCGTACAAGAGCTGCAGGTCGACACAATTCACGAGCTCGGCATCTTCCAACCCGTAACAATGAAGCCAGAACGAGACTCGGTGAACGCAGTGCATCACTATAACCACTGATGATTCCCTCAGCATGGCTCGTAGTCCAGTGAAGGCTCCGACTTTGCTGAGGGTCCCTAGCTGTAGCACGACTGTGGCTTCGGAACTGGGGATTGCAACTGCGACCACTTGATGAGCTTGATCAGCCTCACTGTCGCTCGTATCTGCATTACTCCCACTTGCAAATTGGAAATGGACACCAACGGTCTTTGCTTCGGGATGGACGAGCTTGTTGCCGTTCTTGTTCAGTAGACTCTGTAATTCAGAATCGTTCGCGATGAACTTGATTGACGTCAGCTCCGGTGAACTTGCAGACGCGACTGCCTGCGATACGGAAGCCTTTGGAGCAGACTTGGTCTGCCATCTTGGTCGACGTGAGATCGTAGCCGCAGCAGTCATTTCAGCTTCTGCGGAGCTAATGGAAAAGTGCTGAGGACATGGCGTAAGGTGCTGACAAGAACTTTGTTCAGTACTAAGTACTAAGTATTTATTGGACCTGTCTGTCGTATTGAGTGACAGTTAGGTGAGCATGCCCGCGTCCCATACGCTTCCTCGCCATCACAAAGCATCCATCGCCACTCTCGCAAGGATGATCTCTCTCGAGTTTGAAGACAAGCAGGAGTTCGCCGAGTTTGTGGCTAGCAAGGCTCGCGCTAACTGCGTCCACTTGGTGTTGTGTCATGGTAACGGGAAGCAGTATCGTGACGAGCTACTCAAGTGTGCGGGGCGATGGCCTTCAGGCCAGTTGGAAAAGATCGACAAAAGCCACGCTTCCGACAGGAGTGATGCTGTTCAGCATACTCAAGACGATGTGCATGAACGCGTCACCACCTTGCGTACACAGCTCGCATCGATCACCGACCCATTATTCTCCGTGAACGCCCAGTCCAAGCCAGGCAGGCGCTTTTCAGCGGTCCAAACGCTTCGAGCGTACGTCGAAGAGCTACAGCAGGACGAGGAATTGTGGACCAAGCTCGAGTCGCCGACCAAGTTCGCGCTGTCGTTTCCGCTTCGCAAGAAGCGAGAGATGCAGCAGCTCCTCCACCTGCTCGGACAAGACGTTCGGGTGGTTTGGGGTGACGCCGTCGAGCGCGTTTTTCAGGTGATGCAAGCCGTTCACCACGACTCGAAGCTCCATGACTGTGGAATGGCCGCAGCCAACGACTCGCGCGACAAGGCTCGCGATCGAGTGCTGTCGAAGGCCTTTCGCTCTCTTCTTCAGCATTGGAGCAACCGCCGATCGCCTCGTCAGGTTACACTAACTCCGAGTCAAGAAGGTGGTCGCATCAGCTGCCGAGTTGAAGAAGGTTTGTCGACGCAAGGGGAGAACTCGCTTCGCTCGTCACGTGGGAGACCTGTGCTCGGTGGTTCAGCCTCCGCCGCCTGTCACGATTACGTGCCCCGAGAGCGCTGGTTGCCATCGCCTCCGAGCTCGCCCGGGAGCTTTCAGCCCCGTACCAACCCGATCTTGTTCGACTTCGGGAGACGCGAGTGGTGGTGAAGCCGAGCTGCCAACGCGGTTGCTTGCGATTTTCATGTTTTTTGACGATAGCGAGTGCATGGCCGAAATGTGTAGCGAACGAAGTTGAAGTGAATAGCATGCTGTAGCTGGCTGCATGTGCGCTTGTGTTCTCCATATCGCACGGCTTCTGCGGTAGGTCTTCACCACACATCGACCCAGCGTCCGCAGCACACAGGATCGTAGTGCTCTGGGACCCTAGTGCTCCGTCGCCAAAACCTTTTTTAGTCGAGCTGGTCAAGCAGGCCGGACCATGAAGAGACACCCGGACTCGATCCAACAACGTCATGGCCAAGCGCCACGCACTCGACCTGCAAGTGCTGCACGAGCGCCCCAGCAAGCGGAAGGCCAAGCCGATCTCCACTCCACACGCTCCTCGGCAACCGGCGACCAGACGCTCTCGACACGAAGTCTCGGATCGAAACCATGGAGCGGACCTGGTACTGCATCACAGTGAAGAGGACGATGACAGTGACGACAATAGCAGAGTGCAGATTCACAGTTCTCCCATGAGGAAGGGAAGCTCCACGCGACTGCGCGGTGAGCAACTGGAGCAGTTCGAGTCGTGGCTCAAGGCTCCAGTCGAAACGCCGGCGGTTCCTGGTGCGGGAGCTGCCAAGCGCGTCCCGGACGGAGATCTGCTCATGTTTCGCGACAACCGCGTGCTCGCCCACCCGCCCATTTTCCCCGTTGAGGGGAGAGCGGCTACAAGAGCGCATCGGAACACCACTCGACGGCCTCGATCCTCAGACGAAAGCCCGCCTCGAAAGACGGCGCGGTATGTGGACTCGATGATCAAGGAGACTCTCGCTGTGTCCCTACCGCCGATCCTGAGCCCGACGAGCAAGGACAAAGCTGTCATGGACCAGTTGCTGGCGGACTGCAAAAGGTGTGTGATGACCACTAAACCCGGAGAAAGAGTTGGCTAAAAGCTAACAATTTGGTGCTGTGCATGGTAGGAAGGCTCTGCTTGGGGTGGACGCTACGCCTGAGCAGCAAGACAACCAGCACTCTGGCAGAGCAGAGGGTCACAGCGCCGACTTCGAGCTGCCAGATGAACTCTTCTTCGAGCAGCACTCGTTTCAGCCACTTGCGAAGGTTGATCTGAGTGACTGGGTTGCGTTTTGCACAGAGGACAGCCCCGTACTCGCGCAGATGGCCACGAAGCTCTCACAACGGTGCTCAGACCTGGACCTGAGCGGCCTCGTGACCCTCACACGGGCAAAAGGTACGCAACAAAATTGCTCCTCTGAAGTTCGTGGTGACATTGCTGACCGAAAGACATACATGTTGTAGACTTTACAGCGCTGCTTGAGAAATGTACCAAGCTGTTACGTCTTGGGCTGACCAAATCCGAAAACATACCGGTGAGTACGCTGGCGGAGCTTGGCTAAGGATTCCTGGCACTAATCGGAGCCGTCTCTGAATGGGTCGAGGCTGCACTTCTCGTAGAAAGCAGCATTCCATGCCATAGCGCGCAGGTGTCCGTCGGTGGAAGACTTGTCCATCGCCGAGAGCGACTCCGTGACAGACGACCTTCTTGGTGCTGTTGTTGAAGCCTTCACGCGGCTGTCGAGCTTGAATGTGGACGGCTGCGAGCACCTGACCGATGCGGGGGTGCTGCAGATGCTGAAGAAGATGAAGCGTCTGGAACGACTGCGGGTTGATCGCTGCTTCTACGTATCGGATGCAGCAATGGTCTCATTGGTGAAGTCCCGCGCAGCGAACTTAAAGACGCTTTCGGTTCGCCACTGCCGCAAAGTCACCGACGCCACCGTCAAAGAGCTGTTCTCGAACCAGCCTCGACTGCTTGAAGAGCTGAACGTGAGCTACTGTGTGGACGTCACGGATGCGTCATTCGAGTGCCTGTGCTCCGTCCCCAGCTTCTTCGGCAATCGTGCGGTCAGCTCCTACCCCAAACTGGTGCGCCTGGACATCTCCGGGTGCACTTCCCTAACCAATTTGAGTTGTTCCTGGATCGCTGCAGCGTGTCCACTGATCCAGAGTTTCAAGGCCTCTCGTTGCATTGGTCTCACCGATAAAGGACTTCTAGCTCTGGCGGGCTTGTTGCAGCTGGAAGAGCTCGATCTCTCTGGATGCCTGGGGTTTACCGATGGAGGGTTTGACAGATTCTTCCGAACTGATGGTATCAATGCACACGCCAACCGACCTGCAGAAGCTACGAGCTGCTCCAAGCCTCTCAAACGATTGACGCTGTCGAACTGCCCCAACGTCGGCGAAAATACGATACTGGCGGTGATCGGCACGTGTTCAAAATCTCTCACGTCCCTTGACGTCTCAAGAATTGGTGCAATCCCTGCCTCGGTCCTCGTCCGGCTTGTGAAGGCGAGTCGGTCAGTATCCGAGCTTCGACTTGCCGGTCAGTCGGGCGTCACTCGACCGATGCTCACGAATTTGGCGAGCTACAACAAGATTTTGCGAGTACTGGACCTTCGTGACTGCGAGAATGTCGACGACCTCGCCCTCTACCCGCTCATAGTCATGCAATCGATCGAAGAGCTCTATCTCTCGGGCTGTGATAAGCTCACTAGCCGCGGTTTTCAGAGTCTACCAGGAAACCTCACGTGCTTCGAGCTGCATGGTCATCCAGCCAACAAGCTCGATGATGCTTGCTTTCGAATTCTCAGCGACAGGCTTCGGCTGCTCGAAGTGCTGGAGCTTTCGCACAGCACAGGCTTGTCTCCTGCAGGCATCGCGACAATCTGGAGCAAGTGCTGCTTCTTGCGGCACCTGAACGTGTTTCAATGTCCACTCGTTCAGGTCTCCGATCTTGCCAAGCTTCTTCGCAGTCGACCGGAGAACCCGTACGGCCTGGAAGTCATTGTCGACGATGAAGAATCGTTCAAGGGGATCGCGGCACCTGATCCTAATGAAGCAACCAAGGCTCGGAGGAGAGAGAAGATGCTGGGTCATTCTGCCAAAAGCGCAGAGTTAGCAACGCTGCTTCAAGCTCGCTTCCGTGTCCGACACCGCGCGCGCGAGAAGCAAACTGAGCAGGACGATCGAGAATGGGAGCAGTTCTGCGCTGCTCTGGATATCCAACGCGTGTTCCGGGGCTATCGGTGCCGAGTGAAGTACAGCTTCACCCGGCGGAAGGTAACAAGAGCCGTCGTGTTGATCCAGTACAGGTGGCGCAAGCGACGACATGAGCGCCGAGTACGGCGCGCTCAAAGCTACTGGACGAACCGATCCGAGCTCAAAGCGTTCACAGCTTGGAAGTCGTTGTACCTTGGGGCGAAGCGCGAGCGGAAACGAGATCTAGCTGCCATGAAGGCAGCGAAGGCGCTCAATTTCTGGGGAGAGCGCCGTCTGCCAGCCATCTTCGCTGCTTGGAAGGAGTACGTTCAACTCAAGCGAGTGAAGGCCAAGAAAGCGCTGGCATTCTGGAAATGCCAGTCGCTGCCTCGTGTCGTGGAGGCATGGCGCACGCTCACAGCTCAGGAGAAGTGGCATCGGGGACTGGTCATCAAGGTGTTCCTGAATACGGTATCACTGGAGGCCCATAACTCCACACCGCAGCTGGAAGGCAGGGTATGTCCGCTTCTTTTAACGTCTTGAAGCTTGCAATTTTCCAGCATCTTACTCTGCATGAATGTGTACGTAGGCGCGGGCGAACATGGCTGCGAAGCGGTTGGTCTGGCGCCTGTGGCTCGAGTTTATGCGGGATCAAAAGCTCTTCCTGCTCAAAGCGACCATGTCCATCGTCTGCGGGGTACGAATGCAGCGTTGCCATAGCTTGTCGTCTCCCCTTCGACTGCATCCTAATCGCGTGTGCTATTGCAGAGCTTGACCCACTGGGCATTCCGCCAGTGGCACCAAAATGCGCAGCGTGAGCGCCAGCTTCGCGACAAGTACCGACGGCTAGCAGGCAAGATCTTCCACCGCGACAAGCTGCTGGTCTGGAATGCATGGATCGACTTCGTGCGAGAACAGCGCGCCAAACGCCGAGCCTTCGCCAAATTCTCGAGCAACATCGTGACGAAGTGCTGGCTTCGCTGGCGCAAACACCACGACGACCTCGTGGCTCTGCGAGCTGTGTCTGGGCGCGTTGCGGCTCGACTTCGGCTGATGAATGCCGCTAAAGCCGTCAATACTTGGTATGAGTTCACGCAAGAGCAGATCCAGATGCGCAACCGCCAGCGTCGAGCGTTGGCTTTCTTCATGAACGGCACGCAGATCCGCGTCTTCACAGCTTGGGCAGCTCACACGGAGTACGCCAAGCATTGCCGCGAACGGGTTCGAGCGATGCTGGCGAACGCGCAGTTGGCCTTCACGTTCACGATCTGGGCAACGCACCTTCGCGAGGTACACCACGCGCATCGCATGGCGACAACGCTGCAGGCGTACTGGCGAGGCGTAGTCACTCGGCGCCAGGTCGAAAACCACTACTACTACATGGTCTGGGCCACCGTCATGATCCAGAACGCGTGGCGTGGTCGACTCGGCAGAGCTCTACTGCTCGCAGCAACGCGGAAGGCGCGTCTCCGTGAATATCTGCGCGCGGAGCGTGAGAGAGATGCCATGGCAGCAGAGGAGGCACATATGCGGCAGGTCGAACGCGAGCTGCGCATGGTTATCGTGCTCCAGCGTCGGTGGCGTGGGGTGGCAGCTCGTCACTTCTTCGAGGAGGTTCGACGCGCGCGATTCCTGCTGCGCAAGCAGCAAGAAGCGGAGATGCAGGAACTCGTCCGAGTGCAGGCCAGACGTAGACAGCTGGAGCGTGAACGCCTCGAACGCACCAAGAACCTTGCTGCCATCACAATCCAGCGTCATATTCGAGGCTACTTGGCTCGACGGTGGTTCGGGGGACAGAAGGAGCTGCTGGTGAAGATCCGCTGCGCCGCGCACGTGCAGGCCATATACCGTGGTCGAATCGCTCGCAGACGCACCGCTGCTCTCAGACGAAGCTACATCACACGGATGGAAGTGTTAACGCGACGAGCGGTAGAAGGCAAAATGCTGCGTACTCTGGGTGCGCCAACTCGGCCAACTCAACGTGGTCTTCGCAGCTTCCTCGCCTTCTTTGGCCTCGACCCGACCACCTTCCTGACCGATATCCGCTCTGTATTTCGCGAGGTGCGCGAGGACTTCGATGAGCTGCGTACATTTTTCCATGTCGTCAAAAAGAAGGTGGACGCCAACGCTGCCAAGCAGCTTGAAGCCCAGGCCAAAGTGTTAGCTACCGCACCGAAGAACCTTGTGCCTGAGAAGTCTCGACGGCGGACGTTTGGCTTTATGCGTCTGCACAGCAAGTCTCAAGCTGCTCAACGATTCCTTGGTGACTTCGAGCAAATGGTAAACAATGCGGCAGATGAGAAGCGACTCGATGAAGAGCGCGTCGACCGCGGCGGGGCCGTCCGAGTTGTCTTACCTGGCCATCCTCGCTGCGGTGAGACTGCATTCGTTTTGAGCGTGGCCGACAGCGTGGCTCAGGTCAAGATGGACCTGGATGGTGAGCTGGAGTTCTTCCCTTTGATGATCCCGGCGACGAAACTCGAGCCGGCCAAGCGAGTGTTGCACCGCGTACCGGAGTTGGCGTTCTCTGCTGCATATGCGATCAGCGTCGCTGGTCCTGATGGCAAGATCAGCGCCAAATGGAGACAAGAGCTCGAGGCGTACGCCGCATCCATTGCCGATGAATCCAAGCGCTACTGTGCAGCTCGCATCATCCAATGCATGGCGCGAGTGTACTTCGCTCGTATGCAGTACCAGCGCGAGCTCGAGCTTCAAGGAGTGAATGCTGCGAGGCGACAGCAGGCCTTGCTACACGTACTGAAGACGCTGCGCTGTGCCAATACTCGCGTCGCTCGGATGCTCGTCATGCTGCAGCTCGTACGGCCAATGGATGTTCCACCTGGACTTCCAGACAAGCCCTTGGGCATCCAAAAGGTGATCAACCGCATGCAGCGCTTCGTGGCTCGACGACGTGAACTGGAGCAGGTGCTGATGAGACTCGCACCTGTGGAGTATAAAGGCACTCTGGTCAACGATCGAGGGGAGCCTGTATACCTGCCAGCGCCGTACACACGCCTGATCGATCGTCTGCTCCATTATCCTCTGCGCTGGGTGCAACGAGCGACGACTGTGGCTGTCGCTAAGCGGTTGGCTAAGCGCGGACAAGCAGATCTAGCAGCATTCATCGGCGGTGCTGAGTTCGCGAAGAGCTTCGAGGAAGAGCACGCCAAGGCTCGGGGATGCTTCTTCCCCCAACTTGCCAACTGCTCGTTCTGCGCTTCTGAAGGCTGGGCGCTTGTCCATGGAGTTTTCCAGGAGCGTCGTGTAGCAGTCTGGGGAACGGAGGACCAGGACCTTGACAAGGCTCAAAAGTTCCGCACTGCGATGGTTCCTCACGGCTGGGGTGTTGCCCATTTCTTGACCGGCCAAGTCCACCCAGGCAAAGCGGCAGGGAAAGCAGGAGCCGAAGCCATCGCCCGCGTGGTCACCAACTGGAATTGGCTTGAGCGCAACTCCATCGAGGCACGATTCAAGAGTCTGCAGATCGTCAAGGGACTCAAAGCGCAAGAACGCGAAGAGCGACTGGAGGCCCAACTGCTGGAGCGCCAGGGTGTTTGGAACGCCGAGCGCTCACGCGAAGGTCCACGAGGGTACGCTAAACGCCACGCAGAGCTCAGCGTGCTGGAGGAGAAGACGATCGTCTTCCTGGAGCGGTTCGAGCGCGAAATTGCCTGGCGAGACCGCGAAGAAGTCCGGTTGCTACAGGAAGAAGCGCGAGGAAATGCGCAGGCCGACAAGGAGCGGGTTGAGCTTATAGCGCAGGGTCGAGCACTGCACGTGCTGCAGCAGCAGAAGCCTGAAGGTGTCGTTGAAGTGCAGATCATGGCCACACCGAAGTCCCCCCTTGAGTTCTTGTGCGTGGGCTGCTTCGTGGAAGTGGAGCTGGATGACGAGAACTGGTACGAGGCACGCGTCGATGCAGTAGACCCGTACGATACCTGCACGGCCGAGATGTTCTACATGGAGGACGGCAAACGCGAGACCATCAAACTCATTGAAGCCTCAGAGACGGAAGCCAAACAACTCACTCCCCAGGATCGCAGCAAACTCACTCTTGCGGAGATCACCGCTGCAGCCAAGCAAAAAGCTGCAGCGGATGCCATACCGTTCCGTCGATGGCGCGCTGGAAAAGCTGCAGACGTGCTCTGGGAGGCGCCGCCCGACAACGGCGCACCGATCACGCAGTACGTGGTGGAATGGAAAGATGAAAGCGGCGACGAGGCCCTGGCAGGCAAAGCCATCGTGTGTGACGGTGGCTCAGTGGCCTGTCAACGGATCTCAGGAAGCTCTGCAGCAGCAGCACAAGGTGGAGAAGGAGCCGCACCCTCGAACGACACTCCACCAGTGCAAAATGCTGGAGATATCAGTGGACGTGACGCTGCTGCACGTGTGCCGACGAAAACCACCTTGTGGCCCATTCTCCCGCAGTGCGAGCACTCAATGCACGTCCGTATTGCGGCTCAAAACGTCCAAGGTGTGGGTCTGGCAAGCGTCTACTTGGAGATGCCGGAGGAGCTCACAGAAGTGAGCTACGAAACAGCAGTGCGGCTCGTTCGACCTCCTATTGACACTACGCCACTCGAAGCGCGAGAATCAGCGGAGATGGCACTGGAAGACACTGCGGCTCACCAGCTTCGAGTCAAGTTGACATGCACCGTGTGCGAAGCCTCTGGATTCCGCTCGATGGAAGAGGTCGGCGAGCATATCTGTCGGGCGCACGCAGTTCCTCTGGTTTGCCCCTTCCGATCCTGCGCTCACGTTTGCGCTTCGGAGCGCGCACTGCGCTACCACCTGTGGAACTCGACCATAAACCGCCTCACGCCGGAGGAAAAGGCCAGCGACTTCTTCGTGGAGATATTCGAGCTCTCGCGACAGTACTGCTTCCGGAAGCCACGACGGCACGTGGTGCCAGGACGCGGTATGGTGCGTCGTGAATCGTCAAAGAAGATCGCGCCACCGCGAGACGAGTACGAACGAGCGGAAGCCGAGCAGTCCAGGATCGAGGAGGAGGTCTACTTAGAAGGCAAGTTCCAGGACGCTGTGAAGGTTTGGCTGGCCCGTGGTCAAAGCCTTCAGGAGCGTAACTTGGCCAAGCGCGCGATGCTGGAGCGACGTGATCGTGAGAACAGACTCGATACTCCCCCAGCGCTTTTCGGGGTGGACTTCGAGTCTCCCGAGGTAAACGTGGGGCGACGCAATGCTGTCCTGGGAACAATTCGCTTGCTGGAGCAGGATCTGGAAGATTTCCGCGTGGAGACGAACACGCAGTTGGACACCTTGCGCCACGATGAAGGCGAGCTGCAAGACTACATCGCATTGAAGACCAAACGCATCAAGGCCAGCGGCGGCGAAGAGTGGCAGAAGCAGTCGCTCAAGCGCGAGAAGAAGAAGGCGGAGGCGTCACTGGCGCAGGTCCAGGAGAAGCTCGCAGCTCTGATCGCGTCGTCCGAGGAGCGTATCGCCATGATGGAGAAGGAGATCGCTCGCTTGGGTGCCATCGAGAAAGCTTTCGTGCCGTTCACTCACCAGCTCATCCGGACGCTGCGAATGCGAGCCCTAGTGCAGCAGACGCACAAACAAGGATCTGACGTTTTCGAAACCCACCGCATGCTCCTGGCACAGTACCAAGACGATCTCCGCAGACTGCTTGAGCGCATGGATCACGAAGTCGAGCTACTCAATGCCTGGGACGACATGATATCTGCGCGGCAGAAACAGCTCGAAGCACTCCAAGAAGAGCTGCGGCGGCTCCAATTGCTGCACGTGGCAGAACGGCAAAAACTGCGGCAGCAACGCGACGAAGGTGACGAGGCCTTCCTCCTGGGAAAACTGCGGCAGGAGCAGGCACGCATCGTGCACCGTCGAGAGCGAGCAGAGAAGGATGCGATGGCCCGCTCCAAAATGACGCGGATGCAGCTCGCGATGGCAGATGCCAAGGCTGCTAAAGAAGCTGCTGAAGCTGCTGCTGCAGGCGAGGAGCCGAAAATGCCTCTGCACTCGCTGCAGATATCAAACCACGACCTCGCACTGCATGAACGCTTCTTGAATGGCAAGGCCGCCGATGCCGAGTACCTCCGCGACGATACTGCAAAGCAACTAGACGTGGCTGGGGCTGAGGGGGCTGCTCCAGCCCCCGGTGGCATTGTCAGCACTACGTCGCCTGGCCAGGATACTTCCGAGTCAAAAGCCAGCACTACTGCAGGAGTGGCAGCAACGACCACAAGCGTATCCGTCTCGAAAGAGCTTGAGAATGGAGCTGTTGGTTCTGGCAAAGATGCAAGTGAGGCACTTACGAAGTCGAAAGCAGCGCGGCGACCGCGCAAAGACACCAAGCCCAAACTTCGCGAGCTGCCGCACACGTACGTGCGCTTGGAGTGCTCCTTCCAGGACGGCCAGATTCAAGGTCACGTGGTGATCGAATACAACGACGGCTCCATCTATGAAGGACCGTGGGTCGAGGACGCAAGCGCCAGCGCAACCAAGCCACTGATCTCCAGCGCCGGTGCCGAGCCGGATCCGCCACGCAAAACTCGCAAGCCGGCGCACAGACACTGGGGTAAGTTCACGTGCCGCGACGGCACCATTTGGGAAGGCGAGGGCGTCGATAACTTCTTCTCCCCGTTCACAGCCAGCGGCGCGTACTTCCGCGTGACGTCGTGTCCAGCTACGCACATTTACGAAGGCTCTATTCGGCGCGGCAAGTTCCACGGTCTCGGCACGCTGCACATTCGCATGGCCTTCACTCGGGGCGAATACGTGGGCGAATGGAAGGAAGGACAGCGGCACGGCTACGGCATCGAGCGGCTGGACAACGGCGAGCTCTTTGAAGGCTACTGGGCTCACGACCGCCACAACGGACCCGGTGAATTGGTGCTGGCCGATGGCTCTCGCTACGATGGCTTCTTCCGTCGTGGGCTCTGGCACGGACATGGTGTTCGTACTCTAGCAAATGGCGACCGCATCTCGGGTGAATTCTACGACGGCTTCTTGAACGGTCCTGGGGCAGTGGACTTCGCTGACGGGCGGCACTACGCGGGGGCGATGAAGCGCACAAGACGTCACGGCCATGGCATCCTTGTGTTTCCAAACGGTGACAGGTACGAGGGTCCATTCGAAGACGACGAAATGCACGGCGAGGGCGTGTTCATTTCTCGGGGCGTGGGTGACGAAGGAACGTTGGGCGGGAACAACGAGCCGCTGGAGCGCCTGGGTCGCTGGGAACGCGGCGAGCGCACGCTCTGGCTGAGCAAGCCCAGCTCTCAGCTGGCGACTGCCACATTCGTGCAGTACTTTGGCGTGCTACACCGCGAGAACGGCACCGGCGAGCTCGAACTCGACCTGCTTCCCAACAAGTTCCGCACGCCGTACGCTGTCATGATAGCGCGGCAGTTGCCTATCTTGCCAGAAGGTGTCGACCCCGAGGATGCCTTCGTCAAGGCTGTTGTCCACCTACTCGCGAAGACGCAGAACGTCATGGTTGGCGCCGAGGTGCTCGAAAAGACATCCACTGACCACGCAGCCGTGCTGAAAAAGATTGAGGAGCACGAACCGGAGGTGGAGAAGCTGCGCAACGAACAAGAGCTGCGTGCTCGCACCATGCGAGAGGCCAAGGCGCGAGTAGCTGTGATGGCTGCTGAAGTAAGCGAAGCGGAAGCGCAGGAAGAGTCGATGCAGGTCAAAGTCGAGCAGTTCTGGAAACAGGACCGACAGCAGCTCGAGCGCAAGTATCGTGAAGCTGTTGATGGGCTGCATGCTCTTGATCCCATGGACTGGTATCGACTGCGGTCAGCAAAGCTGGACGACACGTTCATGTCAGTGCTGAAAGCCTTTTGCGTACTGCTCACCTTCACCTCCAACTTCCAGCTGGAGCTCGACGAGAAGGAGCGACTCGAACAACTGGCCAAGTACGAGAAGCAAAAGCAGCAGCTCGGTGACAAAGCTACATTAAAACCTCCGCCTGAGCCTCCCGAGTTCCCGTCCCGAGACGATATCCTGCGCTTGCTGTCTAACAGCGACGAAAACGTCATCCTCGGAGACCGCGAAGGGCTGATCCACAAGTACGCCGTCAAGGCGCTCTACATCCTGCCACTCTTCGACGTTTACTCGTTCGCTGAAGGAACTCGTCGCGCTCGGCTGCTCTCGCTCACCAACGTTATCCACCATCCGCGCCTGCGCCCAAGCAACTTCCAGCTGCATACGGTCTCTCCAGCGCTAGCAGCTACCTGCATCTGGGTGCGCGCAGCGTACCAATACGCCTCCAAGGCTGCTGAGATCGCCCCCACTGTGCAGCGTGTGCACGCGCAACGCTTGATGTTGCTGCGAATGCGTGAAGAGCTCGCTGCGGAGCGAGCAACAGAGCAGCAGGCAATTCAAGCCGCGGAAGAGGTTAGTACACAGCTAGATGTAGCACAGCGCGCCATGACGACGCTGCAGGAGTCCCGAGCCAAGCTTCGCAAGGTGCTGGACGACCTCGACGCGCTGGATCGAGCCGAAAGGGAGCCCATGGCCAAGCAGAACATCACGCGTCCGCGAACGGGGCTAAAGTCCGCGCAGACCCAACGCGCTGGGACGCCTAGTGAAAAGAGCGGCGGTGAGCTTGGCAAAGTCGTCGAGGGCTCACTTGATGGTGCTGGCACAGAACCGGAGGCGACCGAGCCCAGCCATGAACCGAAAGAAGCGGTGCTGGAGCGAATCTTGTCGGACGCAGCGCTGGCCCAGGAGTTCTCCATCCTCAAGCTCGAGGTGCACAAGGTCGTGAGCCGCTACGACGGCGGCGGGTCCGGCAAAGTGCCGCTGAGCGAGTTCCCGGCCGCGTACGAGAAGTCGATGCACAAGCCCATCGTGCCCAGCACGTTCGGCGTCAAGAAGCTGCGCACGCTGCTCGGTCTGCTGGAAGACGTCGTCGTGGTCGTGCCGCCTCAGCGCGAAGGCGAAGTGGAGACCGTGCAGCTCTGTCCCGAGCCTTCCAGCAGCGAGGACGAGGCCGATGGCGAAGGCGAC
>JAHWLF010000427.1:0-14435 GCA_024679295.1 Phytophthora parvispora
GACCGATGGGCGCTCAGCTGGAAGTGGGGAGCCGATGAGCGGTGCCGTCTCGTAGTCGTCGCTGTCGGAGGCGACCGCCTCGGTGTACCAAGTAGGAAGAACGTCTGCACGCTTTTGCTTACGGGTCCGAAAGGGGCTTTGGGGTGACCACGGGGCAGAAGCAGTGCTCGCTTGGGAGCATGCCGGCACAGGCGAGTGTGCAGCATCTGGGGTCCCGGCCGAATGCGCAGGTGTGCCTGGAAGCGAAGGTTCCGTCACCGTACTCTGGCTGGAACGAGGACTGGTGGAGGCTTCGCTCGACGAGGCGGGAGGGGAGAGCCGAAACTCTGCAAGTGGGGCCACCTGCATCGTTACGGATGCATTGACTCCATCAGAATGACCCTGGTAGTCCGTATCTCTGGTGGGCCAAGTGGCTACACCCACCCGCCTATGATGATTCTCACAAATGCGGGCAGGAGCTACTCAATCGGAAGCGTTGCTGACATTGTTGATGGTGTTTGTTACCGCGCCGGCCCGAAGGGCTGGATGGACAAGTCGTTGTTACAGCAGCGGACTATCTGCTTAGACCCTTGTGAGCGCACTACCACAGTTTTTGGGACAATTACTCGGTCCACTTGGATGAAAGTAAATGCGTAGAAGAGCGAAAGAAACTGAATGCGCCTCTCTGCTATTTGCCAGCAAATGCCACCGACATGTGCCAACCGGCTGACTTATTTGTGATAGTCAAGATTAAGGACGCTTGGTCACAGAGGTGGAACGAGAAAAAATTGAGTTTTGATATTCATAATTAGTCTAAGTTCAAAATTAGTCTAACGTTGTTGCCCCTAGACTATTTCTGGTATGAACGTCAAAACTTTCTCACATACAGACAACGACGATAAAAGCCGCGCCGGTTGCTAGATTATTATAGTGATATGGATGGGACCGTGCCAAATTCAAGGCTCTGATTAGCTGAATGGCACCACATCTACTGATATTGGTTAGGTTCAGTACATAAAATATGAAAATGTACAGAGGCTGAGCACAACGCGGATTTTTTCGTTACGGGGCTTTTTCCGTCGTTGTCTGTAAATTAGTCTACAACATAATAATTACTGTAACCACTGTACTGAAACTCTCATTTTAGTTTAATATCTGCGCTAATGCTATTTTCGTACTTAATGAGATATATTTAGCCACTGAATCTTGGAAGCTGGACGAAAATCCGCAAAAGCGGTGATTGTTTGCTCATTAGATTTTTGATGCCTAGTTCATTGCATTAGTTCCCAGCCAACCACACGGGTTGAACCGGTTGTAGCAAGAGGATATATACGAAGGCTTACTGATATAAATTATGCTTATTTACGCATCAGCTAGCACACTCCTTGCTTTCGACGTTAGTGTTCAGGACATCACTGCCAGCTACCTGAAGATGGCGTGCCGTACCCTTACACAGGACCCAACCAAGCGGTTCAATAAGACCTGTTCAAAATTCGCGTACAATCAGCGAGTAGATCAGGTGGAAATTCCTGCGGCCGCTGGTGAGGGAGCTAAGTTATGAAAGCGCAAAGTGGCGCAAGACACAACTACAAGGCAAACCAACGTCACCTCCTCCACTCATGGCTTCACCAAGTGAATAACGCTTTGACACCTGGTCGTATTTAGCATTTCCTTCACATATTCCATTTTTGTCTTCCTCGGCGAGCTTTGTGCAATCTTAGACAAACTATAAAGCACAAAAACAACAACACCGCCAGGAAGAAGTCAAATCTTTGGTGACGGCTTCCCGCATGTGGACATCCGTGTACTCTGTGAGGACGGTGGTCAGGAAGTCAAAGAAGTGCCACTCACTAAGAAAACACTCACGGATTGTCTGCATTTGATGGTTCCATTTCCGCCTTCCAGCGAGGCTCGAGGTTCTGTGAGAGAAGATTCGCTATACCCTCTCCATCGGCGCTGCTATTGCCAAATTATCCAGGGAAGACGTAATGTATTAGCAGCATCGTAAGTACCGTCAGTTGATCGTCACTACCAACCACATTGTGCTGATATCAACTCGATGTCGCCTAACCAACCGCCGGGATCCTACATACCTCTAAAGCATGCCTTATCCGACCAGAGTTGCCGACCTTCGATTGAGGCATCTCGCTCGATGCCCCACCCACCAGGAGATGATAGATGCACCTGGAGGGCTCGGTCTCTGTAGTCGTTATGTAGTCAGGTTAGCATACGCGGCTTGAGTGCTTAAGTGACCACAGTGCCCCTCAATAAAAAAAAAAAGAGTTGCCGACCAGCTCGGGTGTGGGGTCTGACGACACAATAAAGTGAATACACAGCACATGCTCCCGATAATTCAACATTTGCAGCCAGAACCTGAAATCAATCGCAGCTCTTCGAGTTGCTCGAGCGCCACCAAAGCGCGCGCCATGATAACGGCCAAAAATAAATAGATATTTGTTGCCAGACCTGCAATCCACGTCACGTTGCCCCTGGCTGCATGCCACACAAAGCAAAGAGAAAAGTTCCGCACACACACACACACACGAACGCACACTCGACCCTTCGTTAGAATGAGGAATCCTGGCTGCACTTCCAGCGGAGCTGCAGAGCCCTACCGGGAACCCCATTACTATTCCTCAATAGTTCAATGGGACCAAAACTGGCGATGGCTATCGGTACTACAACACAACACAACAAGGGAGACGTTAGTGCAACTGCGTATAGCGTAGCATCTTCCAGCACTTAGCACTCATTGTCGCACGAACGTCTGCCTGCGACACTGGTGTTGACACGAACCAAGCATACATGTACGACCTCCCTTGGTTGCTTCTGGTAAGGCACAAGTGGTAACCAATGCGACGTTTGCGCTGCCTGATAGAAACTTATCATGCGCTGGAGCAAGAGCTCGGCCGAGCATCGATCGCTTGCGATCGCATCGTCGTGTCTCGGTTCCTTTGGTACTGCGTGTGGATAGGTGGCACGCCAAGACTACAAAACTACCACTGGTGGTCGGCAAGCTAGCCAGCCAGCAGTCAGCCAACCTCGCGTTCTAGCGCTCAACATGGCCCTCTAGTGACTGTGGGCACATCTGCGGCGGCCAACAAGAGCTCATCGAGGACGTGTGGATCGTGTAGGCAGCCGTTTTCGGACTGGACGACAAAATTTGCTCATACACAAGGCATGAATAATCTCGATTTCGCCGTGCGGCTTGAAGTTCATGCGATCTTCCAGACGATCCGGCCAGGTCACCTGGGCGGGGACGCTGCCAGATGATACAGGTTTTATCCGATCACACACTGATTGTTGAGGGCAAGGAATACAATAAGGATTGATGGGGTTGTACCTCCAGTTATTGATACGGGAACATTCGGTCGCAACTTGGACAACTTACGTGTTTGCCAGTTTAAAGACGTTGGCTTTACCGATATCCAGCGTCATACTACAGTTTTGCTAACGTCTCCGAACTATACAGTAGACTCATCCCTGCATCATTGCCTGGAATGAGTACGCAACGTCAGTATGCACCTGCATCTTCATCATTGTACCGGGCTATAAAGTCGCCGATCCCCGGAATGATCTGTTCTGTGCGCGGATCGATTGACTTGTCGATTGCTGCTGTAACAACTCGAATTTCTGCTTCGAGAATAGCAAGCAACATGTACATCAGTTCGACTGTCAAGCCAGTACCACAAGTGCTAGCAATCCAACACGTACGTGGAAAGCGACTACAGATCGACACAACCGCATCCGACGCGCACACAATCGCCACTAGTGTGATGTTTTTATCGAGAACTCCCACGCCACGGAGAGCCTAGATCATAGAGAGCGATAGTCGTTAGTTGATAGATGTGTGGTCATCACTTCAAGCTCAGTCTGCGCACCTCAAGAGCCTTGCATTCGCGTCCTCCGGTACTGCAGGTGGCTGTGAACAGTAGCACCTTGCAAGAGGCAATACTGGCCGGTAGATCCATTCGATCCAGGCGCCATTGACGCTGGTCACGCTGGTCGACAATGCAGTCGACGTGTATGTATCCTACAACGAAGTGAGGCAGAGGACAGAGGCAATCACACATCTGGTTTAGACAAACCATACAAGGAGGCTGATGTGCCTGCCGTTCTGAGCGTTCAAACCTTCTGCAGCGTCGACTTCGACCTGGTGGAAGAGCACCGAGAAGGGGTATCCCTCGTCCCCTAGTTTCACCCCGCACAACGGATGCCTCTGCTCGATCCCGGTCGTGACGTAGCCACTCGTCGTAGTGATCTCCACAGTACGGGCGTCAAGCTGCCCGAGCACATCCTCGATCAAGATCCTGCCAGGAAGAGTGTCGATGTGGACGCAAGATGTATGTATGTCAGTGGTGAGTGCACGTTTTGCCACCATAAATCCGCAAAGAAGAATGCCTACATGATGACTCTCCCTGCGGCGCGGCGGAAGGTAGCAGCATCCGACCGGCGGTCACGTAGAGTTGTGAGCAGCAGCAGGATAGCCGGAGTCCGAACCTCGTGCACGAGCTGCTGGTCTCGCGCTGGGCCCGTCGTGACGGTGGTGTCCTGGACCCCTCTACAATCACAACAAGCCACGTAAGTGATACATCACCATTGGCAAATCGACAGCGAGCCAAGCAGCTTTGCTCTCTCCGCACGTACGTCTCTTGGGCCACGGGTCGCGACAGGATCTCAAACCTATGCTTCTGGATGTGGCACACGGCGGCTCTCGTGACACCGAACTCGCGCGCGAGCGCGGCCTGTTGTTCTCCTCCGGCGATCCTTTCGATGATCTGGCACCGGTCTTCGTGACTGAGGTAGTGCGGGCGCTTGCGGGGCTTCTTGGGTCCGCTCGAGGGCGACGGGTCTTCGTCGTCTTCGTCCTCTTTGCTCTCTTCTTCTTCTTCTTCTTCATTGTTCTCATCCTCAGCATCGTTCTCCTTCGGTAGCTGGATTGAAATGGCTGGAGAAGGTCGCGTTCTCGACCTCGTGGCCGGCCCAATGTTCATAGTGTCGTCGTCGTTGTTATTGCTGTTGCTGTTAATTACGGGCGGTTTGTCCTCGTCCAGAGACTGCTGCAGGAGCTGTCGCATGGGCACTACTCGTTGCTGAGCCCAAACTTGTTCATGGTCGCGCCGGAATCCGCGACTGAGGGCCTGTGGCTCTCGGCGGTCGCTCCCTCCAGCTGCCAGGCCGACCTCGCTCTCCCACTGCTCAGAGCCGGGAGCTCGGGCGCCGCTAGCTTGCAGCACTAACCCCTGGAACGTCCCCAGCGCCGGAACGGCCTGCTGCGAGCTGGTGTTTTCGTCACGCGCGAGCCTCATCCGTTTAACACCAGGCGGAGTGTACGAGTATGGACGAGTGCGCTGTGCGTAAAGCTTTGCTATCAAGTGTAGCAGATAATGTTTCGAGTTCGTCGGGAGGGACTTTTCAGTGAGCGAGCGATCGCACATTTCGGCCAGTAGTCGCTCGTAGCGCGCTTGAACAGGCACGCGATTGGCCGTCCGCGCTGATGAACTCCTGAGTTTTGTGAGCTTACGTTCCAAAGTTTTTTTGTTTCTTGGAGAGCTCAAGCGGAGGAGAGGAGCTTCCCTTCTTGTCGCGCGTGTGATACAGAGGTTTTTAATTTTTAAATTCAACCTCAACCTGCAGCTTAACAGCCAGCTGGGATCAACTCGTCGTATTGGAGCCGCCTTCACTTAACGGGCTTTGCCTTTCATTGGTACGTACGCGCTCACTGACTGCGCGGCTGTTTGCATGACGAAACACTCCCAGCCTTTCGGTGGTGCGGACGCTTCTCGTCAAGACCGGCTTGGCAAGGCCGCAGCTCCTGGTTCGTTTCGTTGCTCTTCGGTCTGCGCGCGGAGCTTCGGAGCTGAGGATCGCTGGGATTGGGCGAACGTGTAGTGTAGTGTCCTGAGGACGAGGACGAGGACGAGATCGCCACAGGTGACGGGAACAAGAACAGGTAAGGAGCGAGTGATAGTGGCGGCTGGGTAAGCAGACGCTTCGGATAAAAACTACACCACGCGCCGTGACCGTTTTAGATTGACGAACCAGGACGAACTTCCTCGCGTTAGATAGGTATGGCTTGTTCGCGAGCTAATTCCAGCCGTCTGCCAGCCAAGTGAAGCCGTTCAATCAAGCTCGTTATCGTTTGTCAACACAGCGGAAGCATTCGCTCGCCACGGATAAGTATTATGAAGTTTTCCGAGAGGTGGCACAGTGATCCGGAGCGAAAGGGCACTGATGTCCGGAATTTGGAAATCCCGACAATGGGGTGATGGGGGTGGCTTGCGGTATGCTCGACGGGTGCTTAAGTCGATGACGAATTCGATGAGTGAATACTAACACTTGAGTGTCTGTGCAGCAGCAGCAGCCGTCACCTCCACGATAATGCTTCGTTGCTGTGGAAGAAGGAAGGCTCGTGTTGTCTCAAGGGACGCGGCGCAATGTCTGGAATTTCGCCCATAGGGACAAAATGGCCTTCAACCTCGTTGTGATGTGCCTCTAGGGATGCGCGCGGAACGTCAATCAAGAGCAGCAGAAGCTATCACCTCCGAGTCAAGAAGGCTCTAGCCTCGAGGACAAGCAAGCGTTCCAATTTCGAAGAGCGTGAGCTGGGCAATGAACCTTTCCGGCATGAGGTAAACTCTCCGGTCTGAATGCGCACTCGTGCTTGTTGTATTGTTCGAGAATAAGGCTTTGTTGAGGTTACTTACGCTACGCTAGGTGGTTGTTGCTACCTGTTTTGAAGCGTGTTGTGTGTCATAACGTGCTGCGCGGCTTCAACGGTTAGTCTCCGGCTTATGCCAAGCGCTGACGCGTTGATCTTCGCGATAATTGCGTCAGGCGGACGGTGCTCGCACCAGCCTCGATTTCCTCGGTCTTCGAAGTGATCTAAATGGTCTTTTTGTGACAGGTAGTCTAGTCTTGGGGGGACCCTGCAGGACTCGTTCGTGTCGAAATGTGCTTTATATCGTCAAAGAGAGTACCGGGCGTCAAGGTTTGTAAAGCTCAGTGATCTTACTCAACTTTGTTTCCAGTTAGCAATCGGGTTTGCAGTCTCCAGGGCAAGACAAGGCCAGCCAGCCGTGCTGTCTTGTCGAGGGACGTGCATGATCTTTGTATAGCGTTGCTCTGCATCCAGTTTCCTGTATCCTGTAGCGGTCAAGAAGTTTCCCTACTCTATTTGGATGCATGCCTTTGATGAGGCTCTCGCCGTCGGCGAGATTGAACTATGTCGAATTCGCTCGTGTTCAAACCCTCCACTCGAGGACATCACTCAGGTTAGCTAGCTAATTTGTACTTCGAAGTACGCACAAATACGACTCGCGTTGTGTCCGTTCCCGTCGAGATCTTCCCAACATGGGACCCGGGCCGGGTCCCGGCCCCCTCCCCCATCATGCCAACATGATGTGCAAGGTCCACTGCCAGAGTCCTTGACAACGGAGAGGGAATGCACTGCCCAATGTTGACAAGGAGGGGAAAGCTGCGCTGTGACGCCGCGATCACACTCGCCAGTGTCGATGCCGCTGCCTGTTGTGCCGGTTGTTGCTGCTCCCCATCCGCCAGGCTTGGCGACATCACGATGTTCGCGACAAAAACACGCTGGCCTTACGCGAGATGGGGCTGCTCACTGAGGGAGAATGTCATTTCGTCACCTCTCCGAGCTTCAAGGGGACGAGTGCCACGGCTCCGCGGCAGCCAAGAACCTCCGTTGGGCCCACCTGGCGGCCAGCGCATGACGGGCAGTCTGGGCTACGTCGCCCGTCATCGAATGGCCTGTGAGCTCTAGGCACTTGCACTTTTTCTCACTGCCACAAGCACGGCAAGCAGATAAACACTTTAGCTTTCAGCAGAGACCAGTAAGGCGTAGTCAGTGTAGAAGGGAGCTGGTCGTCTTCGGTCTCTTCGCGGTGACTATAATACAGTACAGCAGGACGAACGCAGGTCCACGAGGATGCATCCGTGGGGTGGAGACACAAGTCGGCACCGGTGGTCGACAGAACCAGCTAGCGTCGATCACCGAGGGACCCCAGGGTCAAGCCAAGCTATGAGGGGGAGCGATGTCTACTATCAAGATCGACGAAGGGGCTTCTCTTCCGCTGGAAACCAAGAGCGTGCAGGAACAGGTGAAGAGCCCTGGGCACCGACAGCAGCCAGTCTGGTGTACCAAAGACAGGTGTCCAATACGAGGAGCCATCAGCTACGTCCACCCGACCACGACATTACGCCCGAGAATGCGTCACTACGTCAGAACAATCCCCCTGTAGTTGAAACGAGGACACCCGGTGATCAAAACGACGGGAACCAGGAAGGCAAGGAGGAGAAACAATCGCCATCGAGTTCATCCACGGACCAGAAGAAGCCCCGCAAGCGGCCACACTATCTGAGTCACGAAGTCCGCTGCCAGATCATCGAGCGGATCGCTGGCGGTGAGCAGCAGGCCGCACTCGCGCGCGAGTTCGGCGTCACGAGGGCCGCCGTCTGCCACATTCAAAAGCATCGGTTCGAGATCCTGTCGCGGCCTGTGGCTCAGCCAACGTAAGACTACCCGCGTGCGTTTTAACTGATGCAAAAGCTCACCTAATAACCTGTCCTGGTGTCTAACAGGGGAGATGAAGACGCGATCGTAACCGGTCCAGCGCAAGGCCAGCAGCTCGTCCACGAAGTGCGGACATCCTCCATGTTCCTGCTGCTGACGACGCTGCGTGATCGCAGAACAGACTCGACTGCTTTCTGTCGCGCCGCCGGCCGGGCCATCATGTGCGCGCCATGCGCTCTGGAACGAGTTTGATTAGTGTGAGATGCTGTCCGGGTTGCTCACAAAACACATTGGGTTCGTGCGTAGGATCCTGCTCGAAGACGTTCTGGGCCAACTCGATGTTCGTCCCGTGGAGGTCGTAACTTCAAACGGCCATGTAGCCACAGGGGTAGAGCGAAGGGGTCCGTTGTGCGGGGTGACGCTGGGAGAAGAAGGCTACCCATTCTCTGTGCTCTTTCACCAGCTTGAAGTGGATGCTGCCGAAGGTATATTCTTTGGTCTTCAAGAAAGACTCGTGGACAAGAGGCCTAATCCAACAGCACCTCCCTGTTGTTCAGGATACTTGCACGTAAATCGGGTCGCCGACGAGCGTGGCCGCCGCTATTGGCGTCTAGAAGGTATGGATCTGCCAGCACGCATTGGATCATGCAAGGTGCTATTATTCGCTGCGACCTGTAGCACTGGTGAACGCGAGTGCAAAGCTATCGAGGTGCGTGAAGCACATCAAGATGCTGTCTGCTGATATAGTGTGGTGTACTTATCGCTAGACGGCGTTTGCTGTAGGCACTATGCGGCGTGGGCACCCTGGAGAAAGATATCACCCTGGTCTCGATCGTGTGTGCGTCGGACGCAATCGTCGCTGTGTGCAGTCGCTTCCCGCGTAGGTTCACGCACGCCCACCAAAACATTTTACTCGTAACGTGTTGTGTTGTGCTGATCGAACGTTGTACATCGTGCGTGCTACGTATCGCCAGAGGTTCGTGTTGTCACGGCAGCGATCGATAGCTCGGTCGACCCGCACACAGAGGACATAATTCCCGGTCTTGGCAACTTCGTAGCTCGCTATAACAACGAATACGTGCGTGTTAATGTTTAATCGTCATAAGCAGTCTCAGGAAATTGTGATACACTGCACTATGTAATGAAGTTGTGCATCGAGGCAACAGCGCTGCCACTATATTGAACGCGCATCAGTTTTTTTTTTCTATTGCTTTCTGTTGATGTCCGTCGTGTCATAGCTACCAGTATCTTGTGCCTGGGTGATATGCCAGTGAGAGGATCATAATTGACTACATAGCGTCCTCATGGAGATGTTCTCGAAGGAACATTGCTTAGCAAATCTTTTACAACGCTTCATGTTGCTCGACGCAGCGTAATAGTTATGGATACAACCGACTCGACCAATCTATAATCAACTTAGTTGAAGTTGGAACAAAACCACGACGGAACGCCCGTATCCCCCTCTCGCAATGGAGGAATAGCAAAAAGTTCTGTCAGCCATCGCTTCTATCGAGTATGATACAGAACTGTCGGTAAATTTCGGTAAACCACTTTTACTTGAAAGCACCAGAGCAGGGGCGGCGGTGCACTTGATGGCGGTGGCAAAACGTGGAGCTACCCACCCAGGGAAAGATACTCCATTCTGCCATTCTGGAAGAAAATTGTTGTTATGGTTACGCAGTGCAGTGTCCACTCGACTACACAACGTGAAAAGATTGTCGTGAGGGTGCCTCCAAGCTACACTCGCTTCCTTTGCTGTGGGGAAGAGTAAAGTCCACCACGCCAGTGGAAACAAACAAACAACAAACTGAAGTTCATACCTCTTTTGCGTGTCCCACCTTGCTCCACACTCTTCAAAACAATGACCAGTAGCCGTGGTTGATGATAAATGAAGTACCTGAGGAGGATACTCGAACTCCGAGCGTCCAAACGTTTCGCACACAACTAGCGTGATACGTCTCGATCCAAGAATTCACCCACGTTCACTTGGATACTGTTTTCACAATACAAAACGGGAAGAATTTACTCGAGGTTCGCTTGGATACTATACGCACATGTACTCACCAACGCGCATATTGTTACCACTTGAACTGTGGTACCCAGGAAGTCGCGCGGTATACCAACCAGCATATCACAGCGTTGATTTAGATCCTGGCTAAAAACTTCCTTGCACGCAGCGCGACCAGTCTGGTGATGTGCTTCTCTCATGTCTGCACTCACCAGCGGTCAATACATCGTTGATGACCAAAAGTTTATCCTCCACAAGAGCCGATCCGACCTCAATCATGCTTGCCCTGTCTTCAGCAAACCACTCTACACGGTCGAGTTGTAACGTCAAATGCATTTCAACACCTTCCCGTATGTGGACACCACGCGTTCACAGCACGCTGTACGTCCACGAGCGCAGCCAGAACACTAGACCATCTCGGGGACACATCATGGACATATAATACGGCAAAGTTAGTGGTGCATGCACAAATGGGTCATTCAACCAGCGTAGCACCGTAGCAGTCTGCAGGAGTAAAATGTGTGAGGCTGCGTGGCGAGCACAAGCTGTTAGTGAAGGCGACTCAACTACTGTAGCAAGAGCAGGAAGTGACAGCACGGTCATCAAGTGCACAAAGGAGAGTGTGGCGGGGACGAGCTACGAAACTCAAAGCACGTTGAAGCTACGATAGTACCAGGTATAGATCTCTGAGTCTGCACCTATTCACCCAAGACCAGACGTCGTTCGTGCACTTTATCCGCCGCATAGTACTCGAAGAGTAAAGTCGTTCTGCCCGATAGTGGTGGTTGCGCTGTTCACTCGTCCTCGCTGTGGGTCGTGCCAAATTCGTCGCATCCTCCAGATATAAAATTCTGACCACTGCGTACCCCCGACCACGACATTTAGACGTGGAGAAAGGTTTGCCACGTCTTCATTTTACCCCTATCTGTTTACAACTACTTGCTCTTGTCTTGAGCCTGTTCAGTTGGGATTCGTCACATCGTGCGCTAGCTGCTCGTCGTCGTAACGCAAAGTATGCTTTCCATTCGAAGTCATGGTGGATTTAAGTGGTTTGTCATGCGCCCAGGTTGCTCGAGATGCGGTGAAGAGGGTACATGAAATTCGGGGTTCGTTGACGCCTCAGACGGAACGACTCCTTTGTGCGCAGAAGGCCAACAGAGCTGTCGCTTCACAAGTCTGCGCCAAAGCCCTATCCGTTTTAGCCGGGCAAGCAATCGTAGTGACAAACTTGCTCGTGGTGAATGCTTGTATCTGCAGATACCACGTTCATACCCTCCAGCGCCATCTTCAATCCGCGCTGATCCAAACCCTTGCGTTGAGTCAGAGAACGAGAAGCGAGATTATGTTCAAGATTGAAGCTGGCGTTCCGTTCGTGCTGCACCACCGTCGGAAACTACATGTACCGACCAATGTTGGGCATGATTGTTTTAACGTGAAGCACAGGGAGTTGTGGAGTAAATGCGCAGTTTGCCCAGCGGAGGAGCGGACAGGTATTCTTAATGTAATGTTTTCTCGCCTATATATTTGTTGGCAGCAGCAAGTCCGCTCGTTCGTTGTTTCTTCAAACGGTAGCGTCGTTGCTGTGTGATTCTCAAGTGGCTTGTGATACAGATCGGAGCGACTGGCTGTCGCGGAATCCAGGTGAATTCTGTGTTGCATTGTGGGTCTCCTCTTTGTATCCTACTACCGAATCACTTGCTCTCCCTGTACGCGGCTTGCCTGCGTTTCAGGTGACTCTGGACTACCAGAGTAGGTGCACTTGATTGTTTCGTTTCGTTACAGTGAGATTCGTTGTAGTCATTTAGGTTTTGTTTTCCAAGCGACCAGCTAATATCGTCCGGGGCGACCGTGTACGTGATAGTCGAGCGACGACTGAGTGTCTGAGGGCTTTAGAGTGGCAAAGGTTTCGAAGACGGTGTGTGTTACCATGGCTTAGAAGCTCTAACGATCGCTAATAGCCGTTCCGAAAACGTGCATGAATCTAGTGACCGCTGCAGCTGCTCCACGCTAACTCGAGAGTGTGGGAGTGCTCAATCCACTTGCACAGAGCTGTAGTGGTGTGCTCTTACGCATTTTCCCACCGGAGGCTACCCGCGTAACCCCTGGATCCACACTAGTATTGGCGGCTCTGTTGGTCGTCCACAGCTTGGTGCATCTTGTTGGTGAGTTATGGACATGCAACGGCATCATGCGCGCCGGATGTACATGTACTTATTGCATTTTGTACGCTCATGCACCTCGATCGCGGTCAATCGTCTTCAATAGCGCAATGGATATATTAAAAGCTACGAAGGCTTACCCAGGGTCCGCATGCAACTATAAATTTTAGCTCAGGTCGGTGGTGAAAGCAACCAGGAACAACCAGCTACCGTAGTCAATCCATCACTCTTTCTCAAACCTTCACTTTGCCTGACATGTTACACCATTCTCCTCTGTTGCAGTACGGAAGATAACCACGCGTCGAGCGTTGAATGCCCTCACTCGTTGTGACGATCCCCGCATGCACCGTATCTCGGTGCAAGCTACAACACGACTTTGACCCTGCAGGTCCGCCCTGTTGTTGCTCAGCCAGTCAGAACGACAACAGGGCGGACCTGCAAGACCTCCCCATCGCATATTCGCAGCAGCTCCTGACGACAGGCTGCCAGCCGCGACTGGCTCGGGCGAGCGATCACGAGGACTGGCCGTCGCCGGCCGATTCACCCGTTCGTGCACACGAAGCGCGCTGGATGTCCGAGCCCCGGACCACCCACCAACTTAGCGCCAACGCAGTTCGAGCATCGAGCTTCGCTGATAGACCAAGAAGATGTGATATCCTACTGTGCCGGTACTACGGACCCGCATGAAGGCTTCTCGGTGCGGTAGATGCATGTTACTTCGCACGCGCGCTATGCGGCTCGCTCCGCTACTCGCGATGCAGCCCCCGCCTCAACGCCAAGCAGTTCATGGGGTAGCGCCAGCTGGCCGCGCCCCAGCAGCTGAAGCTCCGGCCCTAATGCAAATGCAGGACGTGGCACCGGACCGGCGTACCCATCGACCGACTCAGGCGCGCAGCCGCCAGTCAGGCTCACGTTGGACTCCACTGGCCGCCAGTCGCCAACAACAGCAAACTCCATTGCTTTCGACCGCGATGGAAGGCCGCGCGGACACCCGCCTGCTTGCTGGATAGGCTTTAGGAACGCCCTGCAGAGCGCGGCTTGGCAAGTGAGCGAGTCTCACGCCCGAATTTTCGGCGCGCTTACCACGACGCGACGGAATGCCTGTGACGGATAGTTAAGTTACTCTTATGTAAAATATCGCTAGGCAGGATATCAAAAATGAGATATCACCACTGTTTAGAGGTTCCCGATTATGGGCAGCCAGTCGTTTCGGAGCATAACTGCACAAATCAGGTCCGTGCATACGGAGCTGTGGCTGGCCAAAGCTAGCGCGATTGTCCGCTATTTCATCCGTTTTACCGCTGCAATATCGCCTGCAGCCCCCAAGGCCGTGCGCTGTTCGGGCAGGACAGAGCTTAAGCAGCGCGCACAGGGGGAGCGAGATACATATTCCTCGTCGGAGGATTGCGCCTTCCGCCGCGCAGCTGGCCAGAGCTCCCACTCTGAAACTTTCAGCCAATGGGCGCGCTCGCAAAATCCAGGCCGCGCTTGAACCTGCCGCGCCTCTGCACGGCCGCATACAAAGCGCAAGTGACTCGCGGCTCTCCCACCTACGCGCCTTCCAGCGCCCAATCGCCGCACAGTCGCAAAAGAACGCCTGAGCACGCGGAACGATCGATCGGCAGGCAGGCGAAGCGAGGCGAGGCGACTAGATCCGCTACCAAGTAGAGGACCCAGACCACAGACACACACAGAGAACACAGCACTGCACCATGGGGCTCCGAACGCTGGGCGTGGCGCTGCTGGCGGCGCTCTG
>JAHWLF010000428.1:0-14419 GCA_024679295.1 Phytophthora parvispora
GTGGGCTGGCGGGCGCCTACTACGGCTTCTACCTGCAGAGCAAATACATGGAAGAGCGTCGGGTGCGTGGCATAATACTTAGTACACTCCACTATGGTCGAAGGTTGCCTCAATCTCACCCTGTTTTGGCATCACAGGTCCACGCGCTGGTGGAGACGGAGGCTCGCAAGCGTCTGGAGGAGGAGAAAATCACCCACAAGTAAATCCAGAGGAATCAAACACACCTTGTTCTGTGATAAATACTGTACCTACTACTGTAAGTCTTCAGCCAGCCGAAGTAGGCAGAGCCACTTCCCGCACAGCGGAGACCAACAGCAGCATTTGCTTCTGCTGCTGCACGAGGATCTCGACCAATTTGCGCTCCATGACCCGCATTTCCTGCTCTTTCTCCTCTCGTCGAGCTCGAAGCGACGCCAAAGTTTGGTCCACGGTGCGAATTTCGGCTTTTTTCTTCTCGATTCGCTCCAAAAGTGCCTCAAACTCTTCATTCAGTCGCCGCTTTTTGGCCACCACCGCCATATTCAACGACCCGTTGCTGCCACCGGACTGCAGCATTAAATCTCGGAGGGAGGCTTCGATGGTCTGTGCTTCGGTTTGGAGAGATTCGGTATCCCGCTCTAGCGTGACTTTCATTTCTTCCACTTCTTCCAGTTGCTTCGTGACAATCGAGATTTCGTTGGATAACACAGCGCTCGAACTGCGGTGGGCGACCAGCTCGTCGCGTTTGTAGTTGGTCAACGTTTGTGTCATTTCGTCGTGCTGCGACTGGACTTGGGCCCAAGTTTCCTGGATTTTGTTCATGAGGTCCTCCCATCGAGACTTTTCGTCGACGAAAGAGGCTTTCAGTCGATCGAACTTGCCCTCCATTTCAGTTCGTGACGCTTGACTCGCTTGCGATTCCTCGGTGATTCTGCGCATTGCGCGCATGACGAGGTGGAGGACGTGGAACGCAGCGTGCTTCTGCTGCTTTTTGAAACTTTCTTGGGCGTCGAACTGCGCGTCCTCGGCTTCTTCCAGTGAAGACCGGAGAGAATTCAGTTCGTTCTCGAGATGCTCCTTCTGCTTCTTCAATTCGGCCATAGCTACCTCGACCTGCTCAATGAGTTTTTCGGAATCTTCTTGGACCTGCGCAATAGCGTCTTCCTGCTCTCGAAGCAGCCTGGCCTCTTGTTCGCCAAGCTGTTCCTCCAATTGCTTCGAGAAGTTCTCCTGAAGCTGCTTCACCATCGCCTCTCGTTCTTGGTCGAGTTCTTCTCGCAACGATTCGAGTTGCTGCTTATTAGAAGTCGCTGTAGATACTGTGAATTCTTCAAGTTTTGCCGACCAGGCTCTTTCTATCTCCGCACACTGTTCGCCATGGTCTTTTAGCAGTCGCCGGAGAGCAGCTTCTTTCTCGTTCATTAGAGTACCCATCAATTGAGCTTTCTCATCAGCCAGTTTAGATTCGAATTGAGCTCGCTGTTCTTCAAGCTCTTGCGTCCATTTGGCAGTCAACTCTTGTTCTATCACCTCACCGCTAGCGTCAAAATGTTCTTGAGCTCGCTCGCGCTCACGTGTGGTGATTTCATCGGTAAGAGCCAGGAGTGCTTGTGCATGCTGCTCTTCCATTTGACTCTTAATCTCCGCAAGTCGAGCCCGGAACCGAATTTCGTGGCGTTCTTCTGCTGCGCGAATCGCAGCAATAGCTTCCTGCTGAACCTTTTCAAGTTCTTCGCGCTGCCTCTCCTTGATTTGTAGCGCTGCCTGTTGCCACTCTTTCTCGCGGTCTTGCTGACCTTCGGTGTACGCCCTCTTTTTCTCCGCTTGCTGGCGTTCCTGTAGCTCTTCCATTGCTCGCTGCCATTTCGATGTGCACTGAACGACGGCAGAGCCTTTGCGTTCGTTCATCTCTTTTTGCAACGAAGCCAATTGCGTTCTAGCCTTCAACTCAGCTTCTGCAATCGCGTCTAGAAGAGCCTTCTCCTGAGCTTCACGCAGATCGTCCATCTCGTTCTGCCAGTGTTGTGCTACGGCATCAATCGCCTCCTTCATCTCTGTTTGGTGGTGCTTTGACATCGATGCAGTCTCAGCTGAGTAAAAGTCTGCATACCGCTGATTTTGTTCTTCAGACATCATTCTCACCCGGGCAGCAAATTCTTCAGCCCGCTCAGATATGACCACGTCGTGCAGTGCCTGCACCGACGCCATCTCCCGAGCATGGTCCAGCACAAGCTTACTCGTAGCCTCGCATAGCTGTTCCTCAAATTGATCACGCTGAGTTTGAATATCTGCTTGGAGAGCTGCCTGTTCAGTGTTCCAGCTCTCTTCTTTGCCTTCCCAATCAGCTCGTAACGCGCTGAGTTCGTCTTCAAAAGAGCACGCCATCCCCTCACATTTCTGCGTCAGTTCCGAAAGCTCCTCTATCAATCGGGAGTTTTCCTGTTGCAGCTGGTCATGTTCGCCTCGAAGTGCTTGGATGGTGCCCTGTGCATCATCCTCGGTGGACTTGGAGATTGACTCGAACTTTTCCTTTAGCTGCTGGAGTTGCTTGGCATGCATGACTGCGAGATCTTCCTGAAGCTGGGACTTTTCTTGCTGGTAGAATTCATTCAGCTCTTCTCGATCTTTGTCATGCTCCTCTTTCATCCTTCGAATGGCTTCGAGACGTTCGTCATGCAGCGTCTGCGTCATTTCGTCACATTTTACCATGTAGTCATCACGCAATCGCTCTTCAAGCCGACTTAGCTCTTCCGCTCGACTCCGTTCTTGGTTTGTTTGCAAACGGGAGAGATTCGCATGCAGCTTTGCTCGAGTGAAAGCACGGTGCTGCAGTCGGAGACGCCACAACGCCACCTTCTCACCAAGAATCAACACCAGCATTGCTGACGCTTTCTCCTTCTTAGCTCGAACTTTGTCCTTCTCGAGTTTTTCTTCCAGCACGAGCATCTCGCCTTGCGTGGTGGCTAACTTACCCATGTACTGAGCGTTTTCTTCTTCTAAGCGCTTGATCTGCGTGTTTTTCTCCTCCTCCATCGCCTTCAGCGAATTCTTCACGGCTGCGAGTGACTTCGACATGCGCTCACCCGCATTTTTCGCGTAGGTCTGCTCCTTGACGCTATCCTCTTTTGCTGCTAAAAGCTGAGCACGCATCTCGCTCACCTCAATTCTCGACTTGTCGATCTCGTCATGTTCAAGCAAAGATTGCTCTCGAGCCTCCGCGAATTTTGTCTGCACCTCTTTCATCTGTCGAGTCAGCAGAAGCTTCCCCTCCTCCAGACACTCGATCATCCCTCGCAACTCCTGCTCTTGGTTCTTCTTTTCAGTCATCAACGTACTAATCTTCTGTTCACTTGCTCTTAATGCTTCCTCCATAGTGTCCTTCAACTCCTGAATCTCGTACTGAAGATCCGTCACATGCTTCTGGCTTTTCTCCTTCAGCTCTTGCTGGTCTTCGAGTTGGCTCTTCAAGTACTGCCGCTCGTTATCAAGTCGACGGAGGAGAGCTTCCATTTGAACGCGTTTGGTCTCTTCGCTGGCATTCATCACACTCATAGACCCGACCTTCGCTGCGTCTTGCTTGCGCTCCTCCTGCAGAGCTTCAACTTGGCCTTCTGCATCTACAAGCTGGCGGGTCAGTCGAACGTTCTCCTCGACCATTTTCTCCATCGCAAGTTTGGCATTTCCCTCCCTGCTCTTCCACATAGTCAACTCCTGAACAAGATCTGTCACGTTCGCCTGCAAGGTGACAAGTTTCCCCTGCAAAGCCGCTTGCTGGGTCGTGAGCAGCTCTTTTTCTTGAGAGAACGAACTCTCAATACGCTCTGTCTGCTTCTTGAAGGCCTCTTCCTGCTCTGTAAGTGCTTGTCGCTTGTCGATTTTCATCTGCTCCATAGCATTAGTGATTTGGGCGAGATGACTCCCCAGTTCCTCTTTGCACTTCATCTCGGACGCGAGCTGCGCCTTCAAGTACTCGATCTTGTTGTTGAGATGCTTCTCCATCGCTTCGACATCGTGTTGAGCAACAGCAGCCGAGGCGACCATGTTCACGGACTGCCCTGGGTTCCTTTGCTGGACCTTCAACGCTGCAGCTTGGCGCTCAAGACGCTGGTTCTTCTCTTCTAACGCGACAAGTTTGTTCTTGGTCAAGTCTTCAAGAGCAGCCTTCGCATTTTTCGCTTGTGTCGTAGCGATTTGCGCTTGACTTTGAAGAGTTAGCATCTGCATTTGTAAACCCTCCGCCTTTTCCTTGGCTGAGTGTTCACTAAGACGCAGGGTCTCCATGTCCAGTTGATACTTCTCGTGCAGCTTCTTGAGCTCTGCTTGTTGCGTCTGCACTAGTTGCTTTTTCGCTTGCTCCCTTTCTCGGTTGACCTGGTCCAGCTGGAGATTGAGCGAGTCGATTGTTTCAATGAGGCGGGTGATTTCTTCAGCTGAGCTGCTGTTGGTGTCACTGCAGCTTGGTTTTACTTTACTTTGCTTCGAGTGGAAGCTATATTCCAACTCTAGTAGCTGTTTTCGCGCTTGGTCGTCTTTTTCTCGGAGCATCGCTGTGCATTGCGTTCGGGTTTGCAGGATTTCCTGCTCTAACTTGTTTCGGCGTGATTCGACCACTGCTAATCTTTGCTTCGTTTGTGCTAACTCAGCTTCCAAGCTGGACACCTTATCAGCTAATGCTCCGCTATCGGGTAGATTGGCTGCAGACTGCTGGTTACTTCTAGTACCACTCGTCACTGAACCATGGTACGTTTTCTTCTTGTGCTTTGGCTCCGGATGCGCTACTTGCAGTGACGGTAGGACAGATCGCTCTCGTGAACTACCTGAGCCACTTCCAGGTCGCTCAGAACTGTCGTCGAGCTCAGGACCTTTCGAAGCGCGCTTGTTACTGCCGTGAAGTGGCTGGTCTTCAGTGCTGCGATCGATCACAGCGGATTGTTTGGCAAGCTCCTCGAGAAACATTTTGTCATAGGGGTCACTAACATCGCCTTCAGCATTTCCGAAGTTCTCGCTTGGCTTGAAGTCTGTACTGATGCTAGAATCATTGGTGGGATTCGGTCGTACTTGAAAACCCATGTCCCGGACTTTGTTGATGGATGAGTACACTCGATGGCAGTTCGCACACACCAAAACCTGCTTGTAGAACTGCGTAGGATTCGAGCGACCGATCTCCATACGGAATACATTGTCTGCTTCTTGCCACTTCAATCCAAATGCATCCTCGTCAAGCTGCAAATACGCATTTTGCAAGAAATCTAACTCAGCGCGAGCAAGTAGCAGATTATTGTTGCCCATTTTGAATCTCTGGCCAGTATCTTGCAAAGTCACGTCGTCATTGTCAGAAAAATTGTTGCTATAATTCATAATCTCTTGTATCCGCAAGGCCTTCAGCAACCTCATTAGACCAGAAAGTGACGGCAGCGAAGCCTGGCAAAATTCACCACGACATTTTGATGCGGGATTATCACTTTTAACACCTGTAGTTGCCTGTAGGTTAGGGAGCGATGACTTCTTCTTCAACAAGGATAACCCACTTTCATGTGGCTGCAGTTCCACGTGCCTGATATGGGTCAACCAAAGTGTCTGATTTCCATCGCACACGAGCTCGAGAGAAGCTGCAATGACCTGGGCGTCTCCAACTTTGGATAGATAATCCACCACGGCTGCTGTCATAATCTCTGCGTCCTTGCAAACACTTGCCGACAGTGGAGGTGCAATATGAGTATTCCTAGACATATCTTCGAGATAACCTGCTCGACTTTCGATTCTAACATCTGGTAAAGTAGATCCTCCATCCTTTGGGACTTCAAATTCCGCATGAATATGACAGTCTTCATAGGCGGTAGGAGGTAAATAAGCCTGCATCCCTTCAATTTTTTTAATTATCGACGAAGATCCGCGTCTTCCACCATCAACCGCTTGTAAAATCTCTTCGAAGTCGTCAGTATCAACCAGCTTACGGGAACCATCGAGAAAGTTCACAACCGCGGCCCACTTCACCACCTTCTCACCAGATTTCCCAGCCAAGTGCAAAAATCTCTCGCGGATTTTATCCACGGGCAACGCCCCACCCTTAGACATGCGTTTGCGTGAAATTGTACCGCTCTTCCCAGTGAACAGCCACAAGTACGAGGTAATATCCCCACTGTCGGCGTCGCGGTAGAAAATGAGGGTGTCGGCCATTCGGACTCCGCATTTCTTGCCTTCACTCCAGAGCGAGGCATGCGCCCACTCCCACCCGCGCACCACAGGCTCCGACTGGTATGCAGAGGCCCGCAGCACTTGCTTCCGCCGCTTGGCCATAGTCCTAGTACACGAACCGATCGCCACTTTTGGTGCGGTGGTTTCTTGAAGAGTGATGGTAAAACTTCAACATAGTGACCACCACTCCTACTTCGAGCCAAATCGGGTGGAGTTGCAGTTGCACCTGCCGAACCACAGATAATTTTAGAGGCTCTCGCTCAGTGTGGCGAGTTCCTGGCGTCGATAGGCACGTCACGTCCGCCTCGCATGCGTGACAGCCGCTCACGCGGGTGGGTAGCGAACAATCAGCACGAGCGATGAGCGACGCCGCCGAAATTGCATCCCCCTCCTCCTCGGACGACGAGCGCCTAGTCAACGTCTTCCGAGACAGTCTGCGCGATGGAAACGTGTGCGCTAAACTGCACGGAGCTCGAGGGGAGCCGGCGATCGGGGACTTGAAACTGCTGGAGGATAAAGTGACGCTGGTCTGGCGGCCCAAAGCGCTGCCACTGCAGAGTTACATGCCTCCGTCCGTGGTGGCCAAGCTGGTGATGAACAGTGTCAGTGTGGTAATCACAGACGCCAAAAGCGTGAGAACGGGGCGGCAGACGACCAAATTCGTCCGCACGATCAAGTATTTGACGACCGACGAGCTCCCGGAGAGCGACGACAGGTGCTTGTCTCTGTGTTTCACACCACATCCAGCTCCTCCCCCACCATCAACGACAGAAACACCAGCTTCGACAGAGGCATCTGCAGGCAACTCGCTGCCACAAGATCCACAAACTAGCACGGTAGACACAATCGAGACGTTTGATTTAGAGTTTGAGGACGAGCACACGCGAGATATTGCGTGTGTGTTTTTCCGACAACAAGCAGGATTGGAAGACAGTCACGAACCCGAAACTTTCGCGGATATCCAACTTCCGAGTGGGCTACCAACTCGCTGCTATCAGATTGTGGCACATCCGTCTTTCGAGCTGGCGGTGCTGGTCGCTGTGGTCGGCAGTATGACTTCTGTGGGGTGGCGCTCGTTTCGATATGTGACGAATATCAAGGACGATGACGAGATCGCGGCGGTGGCGCGGTTTGGAATGACCATCTTGGAATACTTGCTGCTAGTTTTCCTCACAATAGAGCAGATTTGCAAAGCCATTGGCCTCGAAGGGATCATGCCGCTGCTTAGGAGCAAGTGGGACGCATTTGACCTCTTCGCGGTGACGATTAGCTGGCTCGCGGTGCTGCCGTTCTCGTCTTTAGCAGGATTTAATCTGCTTTCCCTGCGTGTTTTCCGAGGTATGAGGATTTTCAAGCGTTGGAAAAGCTTCCAAGAGACGATGGAGACCTTCTTGGTGTCGCTCCCGATGGCTGGCAACGCTGTGCTCTGCTATTGCTACTACCTCTTCCTGTTTGCAATTCTGGGCATGTATCTTTTTAACGATTCACTATCTCATCGTTGCGCTATTCAAGCGGATTCTGACACCTTCATCGCTCCAATGTCTGCTGGAGAATCTAAGACGTATGTTGCCGAAACTCCAGTACATTTCTGTAGGATTGACGATACCGCGTCAACTTGCAAGTCGAATATGGAATGTGTAGCAATGTCACCACCAGACCGAGGGTACACGGGTTTCCACTCGTTTGAAGCTTCCTTCTTAACTGTCTTCTTAATAACGATGCGGTCAGGGTTTGGACCGTCACTGGATGGAGCACAGCAGGCTTCGTCCTACTTCTCGATCATCTACTTCATCGGTCTGGTAGTATTCGTCAGCTACATGATCTTGTCATTGTTCGTAGGAATCGTACGAGGCAGCTACATCACTGTGTCGATAGTTCGTGCGGCGAAGCACGCTGAACAGGAGAAACGAATGGAAAAATATCTGACGAAGTCTCGAGTTCAATTCCCGAAAGGGACGGAAGCGTTTCCAGACGTGATGCAAGTAATAGATGCACAGTGGCAAGTGTACCGAGCGCGGTTTAAGGAGTGGCTACTGCAGTCCCCGCTTTTTACGAGATCTGACGGTACATTCCTAAGCTGGTGTCGGCTGCGGCAAGAGCGGATATTTTTCCTTATCGAGCCTGGGAGCCCCATTATGGACAGGATTTCCTCAGTTGCGGAGTCACTAGCGTTTGAACACCTAATGAATCTGGTGGTGTTTTTCAATTCCGTATTGTTCGCACTGGAATACCACGGCATGAGCGAGAGCTACGCAGCGCGATTGTACCTGATCGAGAACTTTCTCATGCTCGTGTACGGGACGGAGTTTATTATCATTGGAGCCGCTGCAGGTGGACTTTTCAGCTACTTGCAGAATCCCTGGAACCGATTAGATTTTGTGCTTCTCGTCATTGCGTGTGTTGAATTCCTACTGCTCACGTGCTCAGTTCTACTCTATACGGACAGCTACGCTCGCGGGATTTTCGTGCTTCGCTTGTTCCGCTTAGTGAGGCCGTTCCGAGTTGTACGACAGAATAACAAGCTGCTGCTTGTCCTCGACGCAATTCTCTCAAGTGTTCCTGCATTCTTGAGCTCGATAGCCTTCCACGTTTTACTCAACAGCGTGTTTGCTGTTGTCGGCATGAACCTGTTCGGAGGCAACTTCCCGCTCACGATGCAGTCCCATTTCAACACTTTCAGTGACAGCATGCTCACACTGTTCAAGTTCTCGAATGGTGGCAGCATTTGGCCGATCTTCCATGCGTCACTCCAGGCTAGCTCGTTCGGGATCGCGCTGCTGTACTATCTCACTTACGTTGTTTTGTGTCGATTCATCGCGCTCAACTTCATGCTGGTTGTCTTGCTTCGTAACTTCGCGATGAAGGGGGATGAACGAAGGAAGACGCTAAGTGAACTATTTCAAGACAGAATGTTCGCCATGCAACGAATTCATCTCTTCGACATGTACACTTTTGTCGAGGAGTTTAGCAATCTCTACCAAGGCGATGTTATGAATGTCAGTTTGCCTGGGAGCGCTAAAAAGCGTGCTCAAAGGGCTCTATCGGCTTCTGAAGCGTTCAAGGCGCGGCTATTTAATGTATTACCAACATCAGACTTCTTAAAACTCAAAGGATACTATGGTACGACGAAGACCCAACAGGACCGCAAGTATATCCAGCTGGAGCCCCCTACACCTGTTAATGGGAAACACAAGAATCAAGCCACTGTTACTCCGATTGAAGATGGTGCCACAGCTAATTCTGCGGCTAGTGCTGTAATTGTCCCTGCTTCTGGTCCGGAAAGCCCGACAGATACTCAGGCGTCTGATGAGTGGACAGGATGGACTTCTTCGGGCGGAGCGACAGGATACGTGAAGCAGTTTTTCGACGGACATTGGCTCATGGCGGATGTGTCCTTGTTCCTCTTCCCCCCACAGTCATGGGTGCGTCTGAAAGCACGTCGACTGGAGAAGGAGACTGAAAAATACATTTTCGCGGCGATTGTGATTCGCACTATCATGCTGACGGTGCAGTCTCCGCTGTATTCGTCGCTGATCCAGGAACTAACCACACTAAGTGACGTCGTCTACGCCTTTGTGCTCTTCTTCGAGTTCGCGCTCAAGGTCATCTCACGCGGGTTCATCTTCACACCGAAGAGCTATCTTTCCGACACGTGGAACCAGATCAATTTAGTCGTTCTGATGGCCTGTTCGCTCTTGCTGCTATTACCTCACTCGACGATGATTTCACTATTTCGGCTTGGGCGCGCGTTCGGTCCCATCCGTGTATTTTACCGCGTGAGGACGTTCCGAGTCATCACGGAAGCTCTGAAGCAGTCCGCAACACCGATTTTCTACTGCGTTGTGCTGTCAATTTTCCTGTTTTACTCCTTCGCAACGCTGGGGATGCAGATCTTTGGCGGGCGGTTCGCGTACTGCAGTGATCCATCCATCGACACTGAAGACACGTGCGTTGGAGTATTCTGGAACAGTGCTACTGGTATATTAACCCCTCGAGTATGGGGGAATCTATCTGGTTTGCACTTTGACAACATCACAGGCGCCATGTCGTCAATTCTGTTCTTGGTCTCCATGAAAGGTTGGCTGCCAATTGTAAACATCGCGATGGACTTTGCGGACGACTCGGATGTCAACAATGAGCACCAAGCGTCTGCCATTGCATCAACTTACTTCGCTGGGTTTTTTGTCGCGTTCCTCTTTTTCACGAGGTTCTACCTGCTCAAAGTGTTTGCAGGCATTCTGATGAACAACTTTCGCTGCTACAATGGAACACTGCTACTTACTAACCTCCAACTCATCTGGTTACGAAAGAAACAAGCAATCGTAGCGATGCGTCCGAAGTATCCGCTACCGACGAGTAAGTTTATGCAACTAGCTCAAGTGTACATGCAAAAACGCTCGTTTCGCGGATTCATCAGTACTGTAGTGATTTTACACACGTCACTCTTGGCTTGGTACCGCTCTCCTGTTCATCGCGCGAATACCGATGGAGATGTGAGTGTTGCGGCGGGTGTTTGGTGGTTCCACTACATTTTCTCACTGATCTATGCATTTGACGCTGTCCTTCGTGTCGCTGCGGTGGGGTGGAGAGACTTCCTCATGAAAGGATTCACATGGAGAACGTTCAATAGCTGCACGGCGTTTATCATGCTGGTCGGTCCTCTCATCTCGGACTCGCCGGTGTTGCTCATTTTGGGGATGACTCGTGCGTTTGATTTCAAGCATCTCTCTTTGGTACTAGAGCGGTCTCGTGCGCTGAGGACATTGTTTCGAACACTACTGGCGAGCGTTCAGCTTACGCTAAAGGTGACTCTTTTGCTGGGTTATGTGCTATTCGTCTTCGCGATTGTGGGGGTGCAGGTATTTTCACTTACGCGCTGGGCTTCCGGCTTGAACTCCAATCTGAACTTGACAACGTTCCCTATGGCGTATTCGGCTTTTGTCAAGTTTGCTGCTGGCGAAGATTGGTACGCTACGTATTTGGCGTCCAGTGTTGCTCCACCTCAATGCGTTTTGTGGGGGAAATCCTGGAGTGACTGTGGGTCGCCGACGATCAGCGCCCTGTTTTACAACATTTTCTACGTGTTGGTCGTGTTGATCCTGCAAAACCTGTACGCCTCCACGATGGTAGACACGTATGTGCTCATGTCAGCCAGAGCGGACGACAAGGGCCAGCTTTTAGGTTTCCAAGCCGCACACCTGCAGCGCTTCCAGGTAATTTGGAGCGATTTTGACACGGATGCACTGGGATTGTTACACAGGAAGCACTTGCTGGCATTGCTTACGAAGCTCGAGCCGCCCCTCGGGCTTGGCACGCACAGGGCCATGGTCGAAAGTTTGAGGAATGAAGACATGAAAGCTGAAGAACTGGCAGCTTTATCCATCGCAGTTCATCAACGCAGACGTGAGACTTTTCACGATATCGAAGCTCGTATCGCCGAGCTGACGTACCGCGTTCGACTCGGTCTTGGCAGCTACGACAGCCTCACCGGTAGCGCAAATGTCAGTGTCAACCCCGACCAGCTGTGCCCACCGAACATGTTCCGATTCACAGATCTCTTGCTGGTTCTTACGATGCGGGTTTTACCTCTCGAAAGCCTCACAGTTCAGGAAAAAGTGGATGAATTAGCTATGCGTGGATACGCCTTCCGACACCGCAAGACGATCGTTATCCAGTCGACTTTCAGGATGTTTCGAGTGAGACGTCGCATGACCAGCAGGATACGAAAAGCCAAGCGTGAAAGCGAGATCAAACGCTTGGAATCTGAAATCAAGAAAACGAAAACTGCGGGTGAAGCTCAACCCAGAGAAATTCCTAAAACAACTGAGAGCGACCACGAAACCCGAAGAACGAGAAGCAGTTTATCGTTGAATCTGCCATCTCTGGCGCTACCAGCGTGTATGCAGCTACGAACCGCGACCTCAGAGCGATTACGAGCTCCGGCATCGGTCGCTCCGATCCTATCAGAGCATTTGGAGCTGCAACCAGAAGCCAGCGACGGAAGAAAGTGCTCCATCTGAGGATATACAAACTAAAAGTTGGACAGGTTGGACTACGTTTTTACGTTATTCGATAATCGACGCTGGCGTATGCAGAACTTGTAAAGTGATGTAAGCTGCTAGCAGGCGCCAACTTCTCTGGGAGTCACAAACAGGTCGCAATATTTTCTTTTTTCGGACTGAATCGCCTTAATTGTGCTTATCCCAGAAAAAAGCTAAAGCTACTTGTCCACTCAGAAGCGAAGGCAGTGGAGTGTTGACAGTGTCAACTAGACACCCGCACTTATTATTCAAGCATTCAAGGCTGCAGCAGCCTCGCGGTAGCGGTTCACTTCTTGATCGATCTGCATCCAAATCGTCAGAAGCGGATTCAGCAAACAGAATTCGATGGGCTTGCGATTCTTGCTGAATGTGAGGACACCAACAAAGTAACCAGGACGCAGAGCCAATAGTGGCTCGCCACGAACTCCCTCATACGTTGTGATGAGCCGCATCGTTGGATATCCTGCTGGGTCCTTGCCAACGGGGGTCGGGGCCCCCATTCGGTCTCACGCTCGCAGAAATCATCCAAAGCCATGCAGTCGCCGTCGCACGGTTGCACACGCAAGAAGGGGGTACCCCTCAACCCTTTCATCGTTAGCAGCGAAATCTTCAGCGATAAATCCTCACAACTTCGCAGTCAAACGCAGAGTCAAGCACACCTATAGCCGTCACGTGGGTGCCCTCGAGGTGGCGTCCGGTGAGGAAAACCCGTCGTCTGAAATGAAAAATCCCGTCAGGCCACTGTCCAGTCCAGCCACTTTGAGCTTTAAAATCGCCAGTTGCGCGCGTTCGCGAACTTCGTCTACACGTTCCTGCAGAGGTAGGATGGAGCAAGCCGGAGGGGCGACTGGCGTCCAGTAGCGACTCTGCATCTGAGCTTGTCGGTAAGGAGCTTGGGCCCGCCTTAGTTCGCCTTCCTCTTGGTAGGTCAGAGTCTGGGAATTCCAACACGGACCATCTTGGACTGGCACCACGTCATTCGGCAGCTCAATACGTTCACGAGTAACCTTTTCGTTGCTTTGCCCCATCTTGAATCCGGGTGTACGAAGCGATTGAAAAGGAAGAATGAGATCAAATCGCAGAGCTCGTATATTTGAAAATAGTGCGTGTTCTTCTCGATTCATCTTCTCTGCGATGTGCTCCCACCACTCTTTTCGCTCCGTCACCGTTGGCTCAATTTTTATTGCCGCAGTTGGCTCACAATAAGAGAAGACGAGAAAGGAGTTGAGGTACGACGGACCAACGTGCAAGTGTAGGAGTAGTCGAGAGATCTGTCTAAAATATACCAGCTGCGTGTGAAGTCGCGAGTGTCTTCGTTGCCTCAGGTCTTCCTCGAGGTTGTGTCCTGACGAGAGCGGCGAAGGGAGACACATCCCAGCACAAATCACTGGAACCGCATAGCGGTAGCTCTGTCATTTTTAAAATGAGATTGGGTAGGCCTGCCGCTAAATTCGATGCAAACGAAGAAGTGCTCGCTCATATCTTACGGATGCTTATGACAAGTACACTAGATAAAAGGACAAACCACTCAGCTTTCCAATTTTCAGGCATCTTCAATTCATTAGGTTTTCTACGCTAACGATGTGTGTATGCATAATATATAAAGCGAGTTGAGCTGCTAGCTGGCACCAACTTCGCTGCGAGTCGCGAACGTCCCGCAACCTTTATCGTTCAGGCACCGCGACACTCTCCATCCTGATGCCTTGCGCTGCTTTTTAGCGACGGCGGTTGCCGATCTCGGAGGCCCACGAGTGCGCGTTCTCGAAGCCGTTCTTGGCCAGCTGGAAGTCCTCCCACGTCTGGCGGATCTCCTCGCCCGTGCTCATGACGAACGGGCCGTACTGCACCACGGGCTCCTCGAGCGGCTCGCCGGTCATGACGATGACCTCGAGCTTGTCGTCGTCGTCCGCCTGCAGCAGCACGCCGTCGCCCTGCATCTCCATCACGATGGCCTCGTGCGGCTCGATCGAGTGGTCCACGCACTTGCCCGTGCCCGTGACGGCGTAGACGAAGACGTGGTGCGTCTCCGGGATGGAGTACTCGAGCTTGGCGCCCTTGCCCAGCATGAAGTGCACGTAGGTGACGGGCGCCTCGGTCTCGATGGGGCCGCGCTTGCCGAAGACCTCGCCGGCGAACACGATGGCCTCGATGCTCTTGTCGTCGTTGAAGGCGTGCGGCACCGTGTCGCGGCTGATCTCCTGGTA
>JAHWLF010000429.1:0-14416 GCA_024679295.1 Phytophthora parvispora
TGAGAAAATACAAGCGCGATCCAACTATCAGGTCCCCCAAATACAAAACAAGTTGAAACAAGTCTTGTATCTTTAGTAGAGTGTAGCTGTAGCCCACTGCTGCAATAATTCCCCGCAAGAGATTCCAGCGAAGCTAACGAAGGCATATCGCAGCTCATACACAAGCAAGATCCAATTTAAGAGTTAGTATAACAGACCAAGGCAACTACGTGTACTACGGTGCACGTACACTATATCACTGCGATTTCAATATCTCACAAGTCCGTGAGAACTCGTACTGCAGAGTTAGTGTATTAGTGGAAGCACACCCCACTGGCCACAGACTCGATCCATGTCCGAGCAGTTGATACTCGTGAGAAAATACTGGGATACTCCGGTTGACCGCAGTCGTTTCCCCAGCTTACCACACCGACCAAAACGTCTCCACTGGGGCGCTCCACGACCACTGGACCCCCGTAGTCACCCGTGCAGGAAGTAACGTTGGTGGTTCCCCGCGAGCACAACATGGTGCCATCCACACCACTTGTTTCGTTAGCGCAGTTTGCATTGCTCATCAACTGGACATCTGCGCGCGTTAGCTCGTCCGCCATCGTGCCTTCGCCTGCCGTGTCGTCCCAGCCCATTTTAGTGGCCAATTCGCCGTCCTTAGTATCAGAGTCGTCAGCCGCCGCTAATGCCACGGGTTTGAACCTACTCGGTTTCTCGAGCTTGATAATTGCAAAATCGCTTGAGAAGTTCTTGCTCGAGCTCTTGGGGTGGTTCAGAACAGCTACGACCTTAATCTGCTCGCCGTCTTGAGTCCCATTAACGTAATGAGAGCCGATCGAAGCCCAGCGAATATTGCCCGAGTAGCAATACGTGCCAACAAGTAGGTGCGTCGGAGTGATGAGTGAGGCACTACAAAAGTTGGACCCCGCAGCACTGGATCGTAGCCCTGCAACATAGGTCTTTGAGCCACTTGGTACGACGCTTATGGTGTTGCGAGGGGTCGAGCTACCGTCGCTCGAGAGATTGGCTGAGGTTAAAATTTGGACACTATTGTAGCTCGACCCACCTTGGGTGTCGGCGGTGGAGTTACTGTTCGTTGTGGTGTAGTAAATCGAACCACCTTGAGCGCTAGCGGCGAAAAGGAAAGCCGCAGAGGCGGTAACTAGGGCGAACTTCATTTAGAGTTGATCGCAGTAGCAGTGCTCGGCTGCCGATGAAAACACAACTGAATAGTTTGCCCTGCAATCAACAAACGCTCAGCTGTGCTTGCAGATGCATTGCAGAGGCACATCGTGAAGAAATGAAGAAAATGAGAGGAAGAGAAACTACGGATGTGTCGTGTACAAGTATTCTTTACTCAACTCCGGTGAGTTTCCCCACCAGCAGTGGCGTGGAACCGATCACTTCAACAGCACGATCACCCAGCTAGCCCAGCTGCTGGGATCCAGTGTATGATTCATTGGATGCAGTGCTATAAATCTATACAGCTGCTACTACATATTATACTAGTTTACCTATCAACTTAGAAAAAGTATACGGTACAAAAAATGAGCATGATGTGGCGTGCCCGTTTTTAAATGGATATTGCCAAACACATACGTGCTGCATCGGAATATTGGGGCAAATGCAAAATGCCTTAGGTTTTGTTCTACCCAACTTTCATATTGAGTCAGGACAGGCACGATTTGCAAGGTGATCCAGTTATTTGTAAAAAAAAAAAAAGTGGTAGCGTAATTTGCAGATCCTCCACCTTTTGAAATCGCGTTGTCAGCGAGCTGGAAGGCAGCAACACCAATCCATGTCGTACTGGAATTTATTTGTGTTTGTATGCAAACGGGCTTCGCAATTCATGCGTACTTCGATTCTAAATTGTTTTTGCTAAGTGTAAACAGCACAATTGTTGCACATCCTAGCGAGACTCGCACTTCCAATCCAGCATCCTTTCTTGGTATCACGCTGTTTCAAAGAACACCCACCCCAGTTCCTCTCTCCTGTCGCAACAAGCACCTCGAGTCCAGCTCACGAGCTCAGACTCTAACCTGCTCGTACCTGACCACAATGAAGGCCTGTGAAGCCTGTTCCGCTTTCACTGTAGCACTAACAGTTTTTTTCGCTGTACCCACCGATGGTTACTTGGAAGACACCGTCCAACGGCAACTTATCCTGGGCGGCGAAGCCGTCCCTAGTGGTACCAAAACGTATATGGCCAGTCTTCGATCAAGTCCCTCAAGCAACAATATTTGTGGCGGCTCTCTGATTTCCCCGACACACGTGCTCAGTGCGTCGCACTGCTCGGTCTACGACATCCGCTGGGTCTCCATTGGCACACACTACAGAAATGGGACCCAAGACGGGGAGAAGATTCGAGTGGTATCGCTGATGAACCACCCAAATTACTCGGAGAATGTTCAGAGTTCGCACGACTTCATGGTGCTCGAGCTTGAGAAACCCAGCAAGTTCACGCCCATAAAACTGGCAGCTGCGGACGACTCCGATTTCAATGTAGGCAAGTTGGCCACGACGATGGGGTGGGGCACAAACGCAGAGGTCAACGGAACCAACCCGTACGAGCTACAAAAGGTGGACATTCCGCTCATAAGCGATGGAGAATGTGCCAAACAATTCACTCTTGATTCGAGTATGGTCTGCGCTGGAGGCGTTCTAAACCACGACTCCTGTTTTGGCGACTCGGGAGGCCCACTTGTTGTGAAAGGCGCCGACGACGATGATGTGTTGATCGGTGTTGTGAATACCAGCAAGGATAACGAGTGTGGAAAGGAAGGTTACTTCGGCATTTACTCTCGAGTGTCTAGTGTTCGAGCGTGGATAGATTCCATTACCGGTGGGAACGGCACATGCCTCGGTTAGTTCTCAATAGGAACTCATCTACGTAATCACATACTTCACCTGAAACGAAATTAATGAACCTCTTGGCAAAAACTTGGATAGATCCAGCAACATCAACGGAAATCTAGGAGTTGTGTTGGAAAGCGTAGGATATGAAACTGATTTCCCTGGATGGAAGCGATGCAGTGTACGTGATCATTTCAACTACTGCACCCAAGTTGTAGAGTCTGAGAGTAGGATGGCTTTGCACGCGCCATTTTTTTGATATCCTTCCCAGTATGCCGGTAAAATCGACTTACAACGTTATTATGATGCATACCTAGCAGTGCATCTACTTCTGCTTTAGCATCAGAACTTTTTGCTTCCTTGGCCCCCTGGTGGTCCAGTGGTCTACGGACCACGAAGCTACGTACTTGGCGTGCGTTCGAGTCCCGGGAGGGACATTCCAAGCCAGATGATAAGAAAAGATAAGCATTCAGAAAACCAAAATCTCATTCAAACCAATCAGAATCAAAATCAAAATCAAGAGTGGCTTGTTGTCGTTCATCCAGAAACCGAGAGCATGACTTCGTTTACTGAAATAACCCGCCAGATTCAGGGGAAGCACATATTTTTGGTTGCTGATTCGATCCACTGTTGAGCCCCCATGACGCTAGCGAAAACTGCAGGCGTGTTACTCAGGTTGCAGTCATATCTCCAGCTCACGAGGCCGACGACAACGTCGCGGTCAGCCTTCTCGACGATAAGTGGGCTGCCGAAGCTACCTTGACAGGGGTCCTCGTTCGCGAGGCCACTCGCACACACATTTGACTTGTTAATCGTAAGCATTGTCTCGCACTGCTCGTTGCTGATGATCTTCACTCCTGCGCTTTGAAGTTTTTCTCCTCTCACAATGGGCGTCGTGTCGGTTTCTTGAGTATATTGCCAGCCGAGATACTGTCCCCCTTGCCCAGGTTTGGTGTCGGAGCCGTCCACTGCAGCAAGTGAGACAGGCGTGACCGAGCTGGCCTTCTCCAGTTCCAACACCATTAAGTCGTTAGAGAAGGTTGTACCCTCGGGGTGGAGCAGCATCGCCTTCACCTGGATCTTCTCGCCATCGTTCGTCGTATTATACCGTTGGGCGCCGATCGACACCCAGCGAGGGTCGCGAGTCATGCAACCCGCCGTAGTCAGTACGTGCTTTGGGGAGATGAGGACCCCAGAACACTTATTCGGGCCATTCTCGGTGGTGCTGAGGCCGGTGTAGTACGTCTTGGTGCCGACGGGAACGTCGGTCCTATTGACAGTCTCCCCGTAGACGTGGCCAACACTGCTGGAGTCACCGGAGGCTCTGCTTTGAGCAGAAATGGGGGACGCGATGCAGACGAGTGCGGTGGCAAAACTAGCGGAGAAAACCACCTTCATTTTGAGCAGCAGGTCGTTGGGCTTTCGAGGTGCGCCGCAGTTGGCAAAAATTAAAGTGGAATGGTCTTGGTCACTGCGATCATGTGGGGTACGCCGTCACCCAAACAACGATACGAGATACACGTACCTTTGTCAGAGAGGTTAAAGTGTTGGTGAGTGAAGGGAATCCGTCCTTTGTTTCCAGGTGATGGTGCCGCCAAGCTTGAATCTGGCCTACGATACGGACCTAGGGGGGCTTATGTTTCATCACGCGAGCCGTGATTCCCTGCGATTATTCTATACCGAAGCAATCAACAGCCGGGTGTACTACACTGTATTTGTCACGACAACCACGGATGCTCGACTGTGTCATAGATGTTCCATCATCATTAATAAGGATCATGAAAGGCGGTTGTGGTCAAGGGTACGTGTCCTCATTCGTTTGATTTATGTTAGTCGTGTGTTGTACACGTACCACGCGATCCGTGTCGGCATGGCGTCGGGAAGACCATGCCGTTATGATACACAGCAGGGTTTACCATAAACGTTGTCTATCGAACAGCAAAAAGCGATGCAATCGCGGCTTGCGTGGTTCTCATGACATTTGCCGTGGTGGTTGTACTCTTTTGATGTGACAAAGAGTATCCACGAACGCACGATAGGTGCGCTATCGGCAGGGTATCAACGGCTCTCGAGTAGAGCGATTTCTTCAAGGCCGAGCGCGTGGAGATTACCTGATTTCCGCATTTCCGATTTTACTCGTAGACTTCGACGCCGCTGTAGTCAAATTCTAGTCCGATGAAGGTTTTCCCGATTGTTGCTGCTTCAGCGATCGGCTTGTCCTGCCTCGTAAGCCCGGTCGAAGGCCAGCCACGCGACCCGCGCCAGCGCTGACTAGTCGACGATGACTTGGCGTTTGTGCCGTCCCCCAGCCGCAACTCTGCGCGTAAGCTACTGGTCGGAGGAGATTTCTTGCCGAGCGGAGAGAAGTCTTACCTCACTGGTCTTCGATATGATGAGGACTGGTATAACTTCTGCGGTGGCGTTCTCATCTCCCCCACGCATGTGTTGAGCGCGTCGCAGTGCTTGACGGGCCCGGTGCGTTGGGCTTCAATTGGATCTCACTACCTCAACGGCACCCAAGATGGCGAGCAGATCCGAGTTTTGTCGATTATGCACCACCAGGCTTCAAGTATGGCCACATCATAAACGACTACATGGTGCTGGAGCTTGAGCGGCCCAGCAAGTTCACCCCAGTTAAGCTCGCTGCAGCCGATAGAGCGGATGACAAGGAGGGCGATCTGGTTTCTTCCTTTGGCTGGGAAGACAACATGAACGATACACGATGGGTTGAGCTTAAGCACGTGAAGCAAAAGCTGGCAAGCGACGCGGAGTGTCTGAAGCGCTATGGTGGTGACGAGTCCTGGATGTGTGCGGGATCCGTGCCAACGGAGAATACCTGTTTTAGCTGGGGTGAATGGGGCTCTCCGTTGGTAAAGGAGACCCCCAATGGCGAAGACATTGTGATTGGTCTTATGACCTGGATCGATGAGTGCGATGCGGCCACACAGCTGAACGGATTTAGCAGAGTGGCGAAGGCCCGTACGTGGATCGATTCGATCACGAACAAAAGCTGTTTCAATTAGATATCTCAGCCAAACAATGGGGCTAGGCAATTAAAACGAATACAGTTTGGCACCGAGCGCGACGTCTGTCTTCCGAAACCTGTTTCATTTTTCTTCCCAAATGCCACGATATTAGCTTGTATGGGATGTCAAGAGCTTGTGATTAGCTACTTCATCAAACGTTATCGTAGCGTAGGGTCATGTCACTTTCGTTTTCGATTTTTCGCACGCTTATTTCATGTAATTGAACTACGAATACGAATTTCGTAGTTGCCGACTCTACAGAGCAACGCCAACCAGCACGTCATCCCCGCTTTCAGTCTGCCTCGCAAAAGGGCCACCGGAGTCACCGTAATACGGACTCTTGCCCGGTGCACATACCATATACCATATTGTGTCGTCGATATTCAGCAACTTGGAGCATTCTTCGTAGCTTTTCACTTGCAATTTCACGGATTGGAGCTCGTACGATGGGGTCGAGTCCTCGTCGATGCTGCCCCACGTGGCTAACTCGCCGGCCTTGATGTCGGATCCGCCGGACGCAGCAATATTTGCGGGCTTGAACGTGCTGGGCCTCGCGAGCTCCATAACCACAGAATCGTTCCACACATTTGTGGTGTAATTCGGGTGGCCCTAAATCGATACAACTTGAATTTGCTCACCGTCCTGAGTCCGATTGAGATAGTGCAAGCCAACCGAAGCCCAACAATTCCGCCTTCAATACAGTGAGCTGCACTTAGGACGTGACTGGGTGTAATGAGCGATCCTCCACAAAAATTGTCACTAGCGATGGTGAGTCGAAGTTCAGTGGTGTACGTCTTGCAACCGCGTTGTAGAACCTTTCCACTGACAACCAGTTGACGCTGAGTCTGCTTATAATCAATTGCTTGATCATGTTGTAGACCGATTTGACCCTCGTCTGGGCATATGATTAAAGCAAACACGGCGACGAAGGCGATAGAACTGGAAACCGCGTGGATTCCGCTGGAGGGTTGGATACTTCAACTTGGATTCTTCGAGGAGAAACTTGAAATGGCTTTCCTGCAAGCTAGATGTAGTACATGTAGCTTCCAGGAAAGCCATTTCAAGTTTCTCCTACCACTACGAGTCCACAATTACGAAGTACCGTAATATCTACCATAATCAACCATTCGTTAATAGTAGATGTATGTACCGGAGGAGGAAAAAATGATTAACTAGTTTAAGGACTACTCGCTTGCTACTATGCTTTGCTCTGAGCTAATTACGGGAAATCCAGAGTCGACGTCGTGGGGGTGGTAAGTTATGCTGTATTGGAATATCAAATCCAGAAGTTGCGCCACAAGTGCTTGATTAATTCGGACGCGTGTCAATACCGATACTGGCAGTGATGTCGGAAGGACCTGGCTAACGCCTGAATGCTTGGTGGTCCGCAGTAGAGCCATAAGAAATGAATATCATTGCGCACGTGGTATGGAACATGGTTGCAGTTTGTATTAATATCATAGTGCCAGTAGCAAATTGTGACGTTGCCTCCACCCGTTCCTAAAATGGGCGGGGTTCGGGAATAACAGCAGTTGCTTAAGATCACGGAAAACCATACTCCATGGAATCCGCAAGGCTGTCAATGTTTCCGTCAACGCTGGACATGAGAAAGAAAAAAAAAGCAGTGTTCGGCAGTTTTAATTGCCGAACACTGATTTTTTTCAGAGAGTCACCAAACATGCTGTGCTTAGCTATTCAGTCTAGGTACAACGTAGCTGGCCAGGCGAACATTGCATTGCAAAACATTTTCAGAGAATCTATTCGGATAACTCAGAAAAGTATGTGGGGGGGTTGGAATATCAAATCCAGAAGTTGCGCCACAAGTGCTTGATTAATTCGGACACGAGCATGAGATACCCGACCAAACACACTCAGATTAATCCCTTTGGCGCACCCTCCCTCGGTCCAACTTACTGAGCCGATCAGAACGTCCTCGCCGTTGGGCATTGTCTTGATCAACGGACCCCCAGAGTCTCCATAGCAATCGCCCTCGTTCAGCACCATACCAGCGCACAGCATAGTGCTGTCGATTTTAACAAACTTGGAGCACTCCTCGTCGCTTTTCAGCTGTACATCTACGCGCTTGAGATCGTTTGACGAGGGCTCATCGTCCCCCGTACGGCCCCAACCCATCACAGTCGCCCACTCGCCAGTCTTGAACTCCGACTCGTCAGACGCCGCGAGCTTGACAGGCTTGATTGTGCTAGGTCTCGCTAGCTCCAAAATCATGAAATCGCTTGACAAAAAAATGCCGCCGGCGGTGTAGTTCGGGTGGAGCATCATGGCAAGAACTTGAATATTCTCTCCTTGTTCGGTGTTATTGAGCGAGTGCGCACCCACCGAAGCCCAATTAAGCTCCGAAGAAAAGCAGTGCGCCGCAGTAAGCACGTGAGTGGGGCTAATAAGAGACCCAGTGCACATAACATCACCGTCCAAAGTGGTTCGTAGGATCGTGCTATACGTCTTCGTCCCACTAGGGACAAATTCGCCTCCAACGATCAACTTCCGCTGCGGATGTCCTCTAGTACCGAGGTCTTCAAAAGGATGGCCACTTGGTGAGGGAGGAAGCTTGGTCGCACTAGTAGTAGCACTAGTAGTAGGCAAAATTGCAGCCGCGATCGCGACAACTGAAGCAGTGGCCACTAACAGTATCTTCATGCTGACGCGCGCTGGGGTTGGGTTGTTTATGGTTGGTGGAGACGTGTCGGCAAGGTGGTGAGTTCTAAAGTGCCTCCTTCAGGTGAATCGACTTCACGTGGGCCTAACGTACTTGCATTGTTGTAGCCCCAAGAAAGACGCAGAGCACAGAGCTTGCGGCAACTACCAATCGATCGATCGTCCCGCAATCAACCGAAATGTCTCGCCACAAGATCTCGATGATAATATGGTGAGTACATACATGTGTGTACAAGTAAACCTCAATCATACTGCATACTGTACATGTAATGTACTATCACTTCCACTTGCCTATCTTCGCTTGTTGCTGCTCGACAAGCTCACGATAACCACGCCAACCGTGACTCCTGCACTGTATTCCTCCACTGTAAACATAGAGTAATACTTGAAATCGTGGCTTGCGTGATGAAAGTTTCATCGAAACAAATGTTTTCGTTGGCCAGGGATGAGGACCACCTCCGTCACCCTCGTTTAGCCAGTGGTTTGCAATTTGAACTTTGTAAATCCACGTATCTCAGCGACACTCGACCGACGTAACAACTTGGATCTCTCAGGAAAAAATCATGTATAACAAGTCTCGAAGTACAGTCCGGTACACGCTGTCCTAGCATTCGAGCTGTGCAATTGCTGTCTTCATTGAAAAAGGTTTATCGCCGACACTTTGGATTTTACCACGCACCGCCGACTATCACCATCGCCCTTCCAAGATGCGAATCCTCTCCACCCTCGCGATATCCCTCCTCGCCATCGCCAGTGCTGTGCATTCTACCAGCGCTGCCACCAACACCAGTTCCAACGCGACGGACACCCCCAACGTATACGTGAATACTGTCAAGAGAATAGTCGTCCCATTCGGCCAGAAGACATATGTGGTCGGCCTTCGCAATCAAGAAAACGACCCCTACCTACAATGCTCCGGCGTCCTTATTTCCGCGACCCACGTGCTCACGACGGCGAGTTGCATCTCCAAAGGACCACGTTGGGCAATCGTTGGGATGCACACCTACAACAGCACAAATGAGGGGGAGCACATCAAGTTTTCGGCGGCACTGCCTCACCCTTCGTACAGCAACTTCACAAACGATTTCATGGTCCTGGAGCTCGAGAAGCCCAGCTCGTACGCCCCTGTACAGTTGGCTGCCGCTGACGACTCCGATATCAAAGTTGGGGAATGGGCCAGCGTACTTGGGTGGAAATTCATCAAGCAAAGTGCCGAACGAGGTCCGGAACTGGAGAGCGCCCGCGTAAAGATCATGAGTAACACGGAGTGTGGACCAATGGTTGGAGGTGCTGATACGTCCATGGTGTGTGCCGGTGGACTTGCAAACGAGGATCCTTGCCACGCGCACTTTGGCGGTCCACTCATCGTTACACCAACGTCTGGCAGTCGCGCAGGCCAGGATGTGGTGGTTGGTATGATGAACTGGGGAATCGATTGTGGTCGTGTCAATACGCCGAGCATTCACGCGCGCGTCTCCAGTGGCCGCGACTGGATTGATTCAGTGACGAAGAGCACTTGTGCTGCTTAAGAATGACACATGGGTCACCCCTTGTTAGCTGTATGCAAAGGATTTCCGAGCTCCATCGTTCAAGTTGATAGCTAACCACTCGATTAGGCAGACAGTAATAATGCATTCCCCAACTCAGCAATATGACCCGCTCGTTTTTTTCGTTAGCTCCCACTTAGTTCACGTGCTTACAAACTCTAAAGTTATCCACTTAGAACACACTGACGATCCGCCAGTCCACATCCTCGGACTGTGTAACGAGCGACTCAAAGCGCCACACAGCAGACGAGTTCTTGTCCAGCGTCTGATCCTCTCCTTCAGCCGTCACGATCTCCAAATGCTCGACACTCTCCAGCAGCACATCCAACCGCAATCGCTCGATCATAGTCGCGTGGTCCTCCTGGGTAACATCTGCCATTGGGTTGACCACCACCTTTTCTTCGCTGTTCTCCGCTCCGCCCTGCCCCTCCTGCTTCTCCAGCTCCGCCACCTGCGCTCGGTTGTAAGCCTCCAGCGCCTCCTCCTGCTTCAACTCGGCCAGCGTCATCCTGTCCCAGTTCACGTCGTACAGGTGCACGCCGTTGATGTCGAGCTGCTGGAGCGTGAAAGAGTTGCCGGTCTTGCTCGTCTGCTTCATGGCGAACAGGAAGGCGTCGTAGCAGCTCTCCGACAGTCCCGACTTCATCTTGTCCGCGGCGGGGGACTCGGAGATCACCCCCGTGGCGAAGTTGACGAACTCCCTCGAGTACATGGTGTTGACCGCCAGGTCGCAGGCGAAGCGCGCGCCGTTCAGGAAGTCCACAGCGTCGATCTCCACGTTGGTGGGCAGCTGCAGCTTGGCGAAGAGCAGGTAGTTCTGCAGCTCCCAGTTGGACGGCGGGAAGACGCTGTGTTCGCGGTATCTATCCATCTGCGTGGTGACGCGCTGCGCGGTGCGGCTGGCGAAGGCTTGGATGCCGTCGGGTCCATCCAGGATGGACGGTTTGGCGTCAGGCGAGGACGAAAAGGGCTGTACAGTGTAGCGCAGATTGATACAGTGCGTCGAGTGCAGTTTTGGACGCGTTAGAAAGCGTTTCAGACCGCGAGTTTTGAGGGGGGCATGCATCACGTACATGCAATGAAGAGGAGAGCGGCGGGGCGAGGTGGGACGCCCTGTGGACACGCAGGGAAGTGCGCACACGACGAGCTAGAAGCTGCATCTTGGGTAGAGAGAAGAGCTCTTTTGATTGTGTGGCTGGGGTCGGACGGTGGACGGTGATTGGTGGAAATTATGTGGGGCGCAGGGCCTGGAGGACACTTTACATTTTACCAAAAAAAGTAAGGTCCAAATAAGAGTAGAGAGAGTTACCAACCATAAGCGTACAGCAGGCATGCTGCGCTTATGGAGTATGGGGCTCAAGTTGAGGTGTAATGACAAAAATAGTTTGTTTTGGTGACCGGGACAATGAGGGCTTAGAGCTCTTTATTTTGTCGGTTGCCTGCACCTCGTCACAGTGAATCAAAACCGGTCTGATTACGGGTTTGGGAAAGCAGCTAAGGCGCCGTATTTGCGATTCTGGTCACACCGCACAGGCAAAGATTCGTCGCCGATAGATTTTTACCTTCAGTATTTCTTAGCTACCCTATAACTAACGCTTCTACTGTCTGAGGCGACTAAGGTCGAAGAACGTTGAGGAACAAACTCATTAGTTAGCTTCCCCCGCGTTCCGGGTAATGGTCTTCGCCGTCTTCCGAGTAACTCCTCCGTCAAGTCTGCCCGAGAACTTGTTCCACGCGTTGAAAAACTTCTTGTTTGTCGTGAATCCTCCCCGTTTGGACAGAATATACTTGATCGCAGCAAATCTCTCGTTTTGAGGTGCCGCAGACCACTGTCCGAAGAGCTTGTTCCGCTGTCGTTTGTTTCCCATGAGGGCATGGTCGAGGATGTTTTTGTTCAGCAGGTCATCAGCCTTTAGGTTTTCGGCCTTGAGCAGCCCAGCAGGGAGCTTGATCGTTCGTTCTTCACTTTCATCGTCTTCTTCCTTGTTTTCTTTGGTAGTATCGAAGCTACGGAGGAACCGCTTGCCCGTATCCACCGCTTGTGCGTCATCGATTGATGGGACCGTGTTAGATGCAAGCAACGGAGATGTGGAGGTAACCTGAGATCCGTTGCTCGACGCGAAGAGAGCGACCGAGGCTACTAGCAGAAGGAAGCAGGCACGCATGATTCGGCTTAAATTGCGGGCGATTGGAGACTTGGTTTGAGGGGTGCGAAGCAAAATGTGGAATGAGGTCTCGCCGGAATGAAGGATACCAGCGCGGAGGGTTGGTTGGAGACGATCCGTCGCCACCAGCGCACAATCGCTATAGATCTTGTCGCGAATTATCCACTGCAATATAATCATAGACAGGAGTGGAAATGGGCTTTGCTCTTCGTGACTTAGGATGGCGGCGTGAAAGCAGCCAAGTTATACAGTATCAAGTAGCAATACCAAAAGCCAGCTAAGGTTAATGAAGAGCAAAGCCCATTCTATTGCTCGCCGCTTTCTTTCTGTGCATATGGATACATGCATTACGTTCCCACAAGAATGCATAGTCCCCATCTAATACAGGGGTTTATGCGATACCAGAGCGCACGGAGAGAGTATTTTAATGCTAATAGTACTAAACTATGTGGCACGTTAAAACTACGGAACTGGGTGGAAGCGCTCGTCTTGGTAGGCTCTATGTACTAGTAGCAAGGAGGCGAAGTCCTAAGATAAGTCTAGGGTGGAAAAATGCCAACGGTGATTCGGATCGCATGTTCGATCCCTTTATTAAGAAATATGAGCCGAGTAGGTTCGCTGTCACACAACCGTTGGTGTGCGCACTGCAGCGCAAAAATTCAGCGTAATGGGTTTCGATTCTAGCGAATGGCCGATATGGTGGCGCGTGCTGCATCCAAATCGAACTGAAAATTGCGCGTATACCAGCGGATTCCATCTTCCCATGTTCCGGAAAGGGAAAGATAGTGGATGGATCTGTCACGAGTCTTTTTAAAAGACAACCACACCATAATACACGCACGTTTGCTCCAAATGATATCTGTCTATGCTGCTTTGACAATATGAAATAGCCGATAAATGAGCAGCAACATTGGCCACGACTGCCTCCAAGTATACGCTATCACCCCCACGATTTTGTGTGCAGGAGATGCGGCTGGCAAAGACTCGTGCGTGGGTGATACGGGCGGCCCGTTGATCAAGGGGAACGGTTCAGGAGACTAGGATGATGTATTGGTGGTTTGATGAGCTGGGGCTAGGCTGCGGCGACGAGCGATCTCCCTCGGTCTCCTCCGCGCTGAAGTGGCTTAACGCTATCATCTTGACGCCGCTCAAGCAGGCCATGCTGGGGTAAGACGGTCAATATCCATCACGCATCTTTGATTTTAATCTCCAGGGATTAACCTACGACCTATCCTCAGTGTTGCTTTCATTGTAATTCTGGGCATGAAAACAAATACTGCGTAGTAGTAGTAGTAGTGCGAAATGCGAAAGTTGTTCGCAAGTTTACGCAACGCTGTCTTCATGGCTAAAACTCTATCGATAAAAAACGCAATTCGGATATCCTGAACACCCCATTCGTTTGTTTGATCCGGGAATTTTTTTCCAGAAGGCCGATTGGCGTAGCGGACGTGTGCACTACGAAGCTTTCGTTTGCTGTATATTCCAGCTGTAAAAAGTAGACCCACTCGAGTGTCATCCTGGTGTGGATACAGCTTCACTACAGATTGGTGGAGATCCGTGTCAACCCCGGCAGATGAAGCACACTTGTACATGTACATGTATAGTCCGGATTTCTATTTGACATGGGCCTTCTACCTATTACATTATGTTAGAGCCATTTCGTGACAGGACTAACATTTTTTCATGAGTGTTCACCAATGCGAACAGATTGAGTCTAGGATGGCTAAAGGTATTATTGTCTAGAGGATTTACGTACCAAAGAACCCTGGTTACTCCGAACTACGTAGTATTTTTTTTTTAACTTCTGGATTGACGTCACACCATAAAATACCTTTGATCTTGTGCTACGCGGTAATGTTTACTAGCAGTCACTCTTCTCCCTCTCCAACGCCACCTTTCCCGACCCATCGTCTTCGCCATACACGGTGCGCGAGAGCTGCTTGGCGGCGTTGTTGGCTCCGACCGTGTTGACGATGCGCCAGTCGAGCTCGTCGACGCTGCCCACCTTGCTGCCGAACGTCCAGGTGCGCGTGTTGTCCTGCAGCGCGAGGCACTCCTCCTGGCCCACGAGCGTCATCTTGGTCGTCTCGAGGCTCCTGGTGCTCACCTGGATCTGCATGTACTCGACCGAGGCGTCGGCCGCCCAGAGCAGCGGGAGCAC